>JAPMUY010008887.1:715000-743768 GCA_026901105.3 Galaxias olidus
CACGGACCGAACAAACTGTTCTTTGGAACATATTAGCACGTTGACAAATTGAGTTTGATAAGCTCCCATGTACACACAGAGGTATGCCACCGCAAAAAAAAAATACTATCTATGCATTTTCAGGGGGATGGTATCCGTCTGTAACATTAGATTTACAAGATCATGCTAATATGTACATTTTGTCGGAAGTTTTAGAGACGTGGAGAGGCCAGCTGATTTGGAGTTTTGCTTCCAGGCGCTTTTGTCTCTAACTGGATACAGTCTTTGAGATTTCCTCAGAGGAAAGAGAGCCTCTTCATCTTTCTCCGGGATCGCGGACGGGGCATTTGGCTGGCCCGTCGCACACACGGAAGCCATCAGGCCCGTAACTCCAACTGTCTGTGAAGAATTTATGAATCCTACCTAATAATAATCAGCAGCAGCTATTTCCTGTAGAAGAAAGGACACTGATGTGTTTTAGAACGGTTTGAAAGGGGTATGACCTTGTCTCGTGCGCACAAACACGCACGCACATACACACTGGTATGCAAACACACACACACACACACACACACACACACACACACATCAACCAAGGGCATGAATAAAAATCCCTTTACGCTGCCCTTCTCTTACCATCTCAAAACTCTGGACATTTCCTATTTGAAATGGTAAGCACTATAAACACCACAGTATAATTCATTCAATTACGGTAGGATCCCTGCGCCAAACTGGGAGCAGGGGGTTAAACTTCCAGTGAGGGAAGAGTCGTTATGAGACAGGTAAGCCGAGCGTCTCCTGAGCACAATAAACAAGGCCTGTCAATCCTAAACACTCCCTCATAATAGTTGGTCAAAAGAAGGCATGAGCATAGATTACACTCCATTGTGGCTGTGTGGTGCCATTTGAAGGTGAATGTATTATCTAATACCGAATATTACTTATGAAACCCACATTGTAGGATTTGATGGTGAAATGTCCCAGTCTGTAATGAAATACAACAAGGGATTTCTGGCGAAGGGAGATGGTTCGGCCTTCAAACTTTTCCCTCCTCCCGTCCCTGCCCTGGCCCTGAAGTCTCCCTAACAGTAAGTAGCACTTAATTAACACCGTAAGATGTTTCTGGGTCCCAAATCCGTGCCAGATCTGGAGCCGTCGTCCGTCCAGGGGGAAAGGGACGGAACCCAAGCCCTCTTATCTGGCGCGGCCTCTGTTTTCGCAGCTGACCGTCCTCGTTCACCCCCCCTCCTCTCTCTCTCCCTCCATCCCTCCCTCCACTCTCTCTTTCTTCCTCCTGACTGATATCGTCTTTCAGGCCGCGCTCGGATTCCATTCCTCACACATCGGAACGGCCACATCCATCTTGAGATGACATCTGTGGTGAATTTCTCAATAACCTAATAGTCATACGGCATATGCAGACTGGGGGGAATATGGTGGAGGGGGCGGGGGTGGGGGTGGGGGGGCAGGGAGAGAGGATTATGACATATAAAATGGTAAATCCCAGAGAAGGGTGGAATGGGCCGGCCGCGTAAAAAGTTAAGATTTGGTAATTTAAGATAATGTGGTTTGCTGGTTCTCCAGAGAACGGACAATAATCCACTGCATGAAACATTTTCCGAGGGCCCCTGATATGCAATATGTTTTACCAAGGCCATAGGTGGCGTATAACATTATTGCTCGTTGTCGTTAACACGGAGAAATCGAAGAAGGGGCGCCGTTGGAGCAAGTGTTCGTTTAGTTTCCTCTAAAGAGAGAAGTTATTAAAGCCAAATGTAACACGACTTTCTACATTGGAGGAACATGTGTCGTGTGGGGTGAACTGCTTATGCAGGGCCAACTGTCACACCCTCACGCACTGAGTATTACCCTCTGTTTCCACTTGGATAGCGTACTTCTTACCTAGTTAGAAAGCTATGAGGCTGAACTTGTTTTTGCCCAGTTGCTGTTGGCTTTTTGGCTATCTTATTGGACAGAGCTGTTTTATCATTTGCAACTCACCCAACAGTACTGAAAAACTTGTGTGTAGTTGTTGGTAATGTTTAAATATAATTTTAATAAAATAGGTTAAGTAATTTACTATGTTCATAACTAAATACAATATACTGTAACATTACTCAATTTACTGCCCTTATTGCGATTTTCAATAAACTGATTTTACACAGACTTAAAATGGTTAGAATGGATATGCATAGACAATTACACTGTCAATGCGACGTGTGCTTTTTGCATTTCATGCCAAATTACCTTGTTTCTATGACCTTCTTATTCCATTCAACGTCATGGTTGTAGCAAACAACATTAAATTGTATTGTATTGTGTTGTGTTTGTTGCATTCTATTCTATTATATTCTGTTCTGTTCTATTCTATTCTATTATATGAAATTATATTATATTATATCCTGTTCTGTTCTGTTCTGTTCTATTCTGTTCTACCCTATTCTATTCTATTCTATTCTATTCTATTCTGGTCTGGTCTGTTCTATTCTATTCTATTCTGTTCTATTCTATTATTTTACATTCTGTTCTATTCATTGCCACATATACAGTGTGCTGCATTGGACTATGTCCATACAGTGTTTCCAGACAGTGTCCTAATACATGATGTGATTTGTATCCTCATTGAACCTGTGATGGGGGGTGAAGTGCTTTGTGAGGAGAGCCCATCAGGCAGTAATCTGAAAGAAAACAGCAGCGGCAGTCCCATATCTCCGTCTTGAAGAGAAACCAAAGGGAGAGAGGATTCAAAGCCCAGAGTGAAAAAGCAGCTTCTTCCAAAGTGGAGAGGTGGGTTTATGGGGATTACTTCGCTCCCACACTGTTCCGGCTATAGCTTTTAGAAGGCCCGTTTCTTTTCTTTTTTTCTCTCCTCTCTTTCTTTATCACTTCTCACAGTTTAAAGATATATCTCATCTCCTTCCTCGGTGTTGTGTTCTGCGTCGAATGGTCTGTTTCATACTAGATGAATTCACATCGTTCACCCATAAGCAAGACAGTGAAAGTACCCATTTCAGGTATTTACTACTCTTCATAGCCTTGTTTATGGGGCCGTTTCAATCTGTTGATGCCACCTTGAGGAACCAGCGCTAATCATCCTGTAAGCAAACATGCATTATACAATTGGGTTTACGCTAGTATGTTTGTAAAATATCCCAGATCTGTGCTAGTTTTAGCAATGATGCATTGCAGGAATGAGTTAATCATACTTAGAATAGTCGAAACATTATAGTGCTATACTTACTAAACGTGGGACAACGATCTGTCTGTAAGACCGCGAATTGGGAAGTGTATGAACTGTGCCCACCTGGAAAAAACAAAAAAAAGCACAGAAGCACAGAAACAGAGTCAGCAGAGTCCCTATTAAGACCTTTGAGCATGGAGTCAGAAATGATGAGAATCAAACACAAAGATCAAATGGAGAAGTCACCCAGAGAGATCCATTCAGCCGGAGAGTAGCAGGGCTCTAGTCTGTGTGAGCTGCATTTCAGACACACAGGGCTAATAAGCAGGTCATCCACTGCTGTAGACTTCAGACAGATAGTCTTATCCAGACCTAGCTCAGGACAATTGCCACGAGGGGAATTCTAAACTACCGGGTTTTTTTGGGGGGGGTTTTTTTGTTGGAGGGAGTGGGGTTGTTTTAACCTTGCTTCTGATCGAAGGAACAGTGGTAATGTGCTTTCATGTCAATTCAATGTCCCAGAGCAAGATTAGGGTTGCTGTGAGCATGTTTGACTATTCAGCCCATTGCCCGGGGAGAGACTCCGGGCTAAATCCATACTCTCAGACCTGCTGCCTTTGGAAAGCGCTAGCTAGAGGAAATGATTGGTGCTCGTCTGAAAGCACAAAGGAGAGCCGTGGATGCCTGGCTGAAAGTTTCAAAGTGAGCCGGTACACCTTGTGTCTGTGTTAATTGATCACAGGCACATTATCTTCCCTGTTCACGGCTTAATTTGCCCTCTGAATCAACACCTTTTGTCGACGACCGGAGTCATTTGTTGGGAGCGAACTGAACACTCCCCCCCCTTCTTAATCATTCCGGGCAGGTGTGAGTCTGGGCCAATTAGCTGTTCCCTTTTGTCATTCTTATTCTGAATAGGATGTGTTGTCAATGTTATGTGTTCCATGGAATATAGAAGCATTTTTGAATATGAAATGAAATAGTGAATATGTTGGGAGAAATTTATCTTTTTTTTTTTATTACTACTGATCCCAAGTAGGTATATTGTATCAGTCCAGACAAATATCATGAGGCCATGAGTATAAAAATAAAAATAAAGAAGGAATAAACGCATAAACTTATCTCAAGAACAAAAAAGTTGCTGCATTAGTTCTTATGGAACTCACTGACATCCATTTAACAATGATGCCTTATTTGAACTCTCATATTCAACGTACACATAACTCTTTAAAGGTTGAGTACATTGAAATTGCATCACATTGCCATATGAAATACTTTTTGGAAAGATTCGGGAAGCAGGTTAGGATTAATTTCCTTTTAAAAAAAAGGCAATGTTGTCATATCGTTCTGCATTCTGATGTGCCAGCTTGGGTCTTTAACATACAATCGCAATGAATAACGACATTCCAGACTTAAGGAAAACAGCAAAAGACTGAGAGAAAAAAAGAATCAAACAACAGTAAAAAGCTGTCTATCTCCATGTTTTCACTTCAAATTAGGGATGACAGGCTTTCACGTTGTTTTGTGAAGTCTGAATGATATTAGCATCACATTACTCAGTATGTCATTTACAAACTCAAAAGGTACAGCCACATACACTGAAGATACATCAGTCGTGATTTTTTTTCCTCTTTTTTACAGAAAAGCACTCGTGGTCGATTTAAAGGATGTCAAGGTTATTAATGATAACCCACTTTCTTCCAAAGATACATAGATGTGTAAACTATAGTTGTCTTTGTTGACACAGACTTAGCACGCGTTCCTCGTACTCTGTAAGATTCCAAAAGGGGTACAAACTGGACACAGCGCTCTCTCAGCTACTGCCCGAGGGCTTTTCAAACCTCAGTATGCTGTGCCTCGTCTTCCCTCTCTGCATCAAACGGACAGATAGGGAACACCACCCAGCTGCCTCTGCAATAAGTGTGATTCAAAGACATATGGGACAAACAACTTCCATTTTGAAAGGGGAGATTAAGAACCTCCGCCCTATTTGTGGCCTCTGGAAATCTATCATGGCTCTGTGTCAGAGAGAGAGGGGCGGGGGGGCATGTATTTCATTTCAGTACGGTGTCCCCATTCTTAATGGCCAGCCATGCCAAGAGAATGGAATGATTGATTTTTGTCACCCTGAATGAGGACGAATACATGGGAGACTAAATCTTGGGAGAAGAGGTTGGGGAGGAAGAGGAGGAGGAGGAGGAGGGTTTAGCTATCTTTGCACGTTTGACGAGACGGAAACTTAGCAAACCTGTTGGGTTCTGACTGGGGAGGAAGAATAGCTTGCGTCTTGGGTTACCTAATGAAATATTGATGGGAGATGTGGGACGTGGGGGATTGAGGGGCTGGCTGCACAGACGGCTGCTGCCTTCTGTACTCCGGGACATCCCTGTCACTTTGGATCTCAGCGAGACAGTTCTGCCCTAATTTAATGTGACTTTGAATGAGTCCAGATCACAGGCATATAAATGTGGACTTCCTCTATTGTGAAGAGAGAGAGACAGAGAAAGGAAGAGAAACAGACAGAGAGAGCGAGAGAGAGAGAGAGAGAGAGAGAGAGAGAGAGAGAGAGAGAGAGAGAGAGAGAGAGAGAGAGAGAGAGAGAGAGAGAGAGAGAGAGAGAGAGAGAGAGAGAGAGAGAGAGAGAGAGAGAATCAGACAGAGATAGCTAGATATACAGTATACTCTACAGTCAACATCTGAAATTCTTTTCAAACACTTCCTAATCAATATTAAACAACACCTGCCTACAGATATCTGATGTGTGTCTCTATATGTCAAAACAAAAGGCTTATTATCTTGTATGGGGTTTGCCTGGACTTATTATAATGTCTGACTGAAAATACACAAAGTAGACTGGTGAGTACAGACACATTTCCTTTCATGATTTGTCTCTTTGCCTCAGGCAGCTGTCCATATTCAAATTGTCATCCTTGAATCAAAATATGTGCCCGTGAAACCACTTATTTTTAATATCCTTGTCTCAAAACAAAATGGTAGGTGAGTAACTTAGAGTTCAGAATAGTTCAGTTGTCTTAAAAATGTTGTGCTATTAAATAGGATTTCTGATCATTTACAGAACGTAACATACCAGCAACAGACCTACATTTAAGGGGAGGGTCTTCGCTACATACGATGAAAGCTTGAAAATGTAAAATCAAACAACTATGATAAAACTGTTATTTTATTCATCAGAATGTACAATGTACAGTTATTGAAGACGACATATGTAAATATACTATATTAGGTGTATAAATATATAATATATGAGGTCCACACTTGAAACCAAAACTATGCAATTCATACAGCTGGCAATTTAGTTTCCATCATATCTAAGTTTCTGAACTACATCTTTAGCAAGCAGAACTGAATGGGATACTCTTGTGTGAAATGAGGACAAAAATATGTTTTAATTAGTTTGGCAGACAGAATCGCCTTCCGAAATAAAATTATATATGTTGGTACCCCTCTTTGCTAGAGAGTGTAACTTTGTGTGACAACTTGTACAGAATGAGGTCTGTGGGGAGTGCCAACAATTACACCATGTCCATCACTCAATGTGAACAATACATTTTTGAATACCTTATTTCCTAAGACCCTGCATTTGATACAAACGTGCTTCAGCTGACCATATGGTTAAAATATCATAGTCCTTCATTAACCACTGTCATGTTCGCGTACTTGCAAATATATAAAAAATACAAACATAACTAGCAATTCATAATATAGTTATCAACATATCTATTTACAATATGGCTCACATAATAATCCGCCTCCTTATCTTAGCGAACGTATTCTACAACGGCTAACAATGTCCCCCCCCCCTTGCTATCTCCTCTTAACATGATGGTGGCTAGTCCCAGCTAATCTTGTAAAGTCAAACCTTTTAAAAGGGGGGGGGGGGGGGCATGGGCGACTGGGGGGTTGGGGGGTTGGGGGGGTGGGGGCGGTTGGATGGACAGCAATGCCCCGGATTGTACTGGGCCTGGTCCTGTCCATATCCAATGTAAGGTTATAGGAGTATCATAATCCTCCCCTCTGAGCGCCTTTGCGCCCAAGATGATGACTAAATTTCCAGTGTCTTATCACACACTCCCAGACTGGAACTAGTGCAAGGGGCTTCTGAGGGAGACTCAGCATGAAAAGTGCTGGGATGAAGATGATCAGATTAGCGGAGGCTATTGGATTTTGTTTGTGTGGCGGGCTGCAATCGGAGGGAAGCAGGAGCTGTTTTTTTTTTTTCAAAAATGCCCATGGAGATGCAAAGCCTCCACCGATTCCTTTCACCCATTTTAGACACACACATAAAAAACAGGGAGGAGAAGAAGAGAGTCTTCTTCTTTTTTGGGGGGGGGGGGGGGGGGGTTAGCTGTGGGGGGTGCATTTTGGTAGGGTGCTCCTGCAGGGCTTGATGGGGGTTGAGTAGAGAGAGGGTTGGTGGGCAAGGAATTCAACACTCCAGGGGTTTTTGGAGGGCGGATCGGGAAGAAGGCGGGTTTATGTCCTTGTTGTTATTTAGGTGTTTTTTTTTTATATCAGGTGGGTGGAAAGCCGGACTGCTCCATGCGGTGAGACAAGTGGGATTGTCTGCGGGGATTCAACGGGACGGGGGTCCCCCTGGCGCTCCCCCCTTGGGCTCGGGGAGGCGGCGTCGGCACGGCGTCGGCACGGCAACGGCGGGAAACGCCAGCGATGGAGGCTCTCGGAGACCGCCACCCGAGGCGCAGGGCTCCCTCGCTATTGTGGAGTCCTCTCCCACCAGGATCACATGTGATAGGGGCCGGATTGGGAGGAGACGCACGGAATGGCTTGAAGGGAGGAAAGAAAGGGGAGAGGGAGGGAGCGAGGGAGGGAGGGAGGGAGACGGTGAAGAAAGAGACAGATAGAGAGAGAGAGGGAGAGGGAGAGCTGGCTGATGTGAAGAGGAACCACACACAACACTGATCAGAGCAGCCACACACATTAACACACACACACACACACACACACACACACACACACAAGTCATTGTTCAATTAAACTGTAAAAGGATCCAAGTGTACTTTTTTTTCTCCCCGTTTTTTTTTTACTGGATAGAAAATATACCTTTGACGTACCAATGGGCATATCAATCACAGTAATGACTGTGGGGTAGATTTCTAATGATGATGAAGTAAATAGTACAGCTACACTGATGAAATGGGCGCCGGCTCTGTGGGAATCATTGTGAGCTCTCCTGAGAAGAGATGTCTTTAGAACACTGCATTGATGGGGTGACCCCACAGGGGGATAGGGAAAGGTTTCCCTAAGCTATTGTAGATCTGGCTAAACAACGTCTTCGCACAGTGTTTGGGGATTTAGTGTTCGGTAGGTTGTCCATTTTAAAGGGTTTCATTACAACATTTGATATTTTGTATCTATGTATGGGAACAAATATAATCTGAGGTTTATCTCTCAATTTCTAATGCACTAATAAGGATTTTTTTTAAAGTAATGAGAATGCATTATTTTCAATTTAGTAAAGTTTGGTAATCAAAGGACTTATGATGGATAATGTATATCAAAATGTGTCATACATAATTCAAATGTTAAATCAGCCATAATTTTATGAAAACTAATTTCAAGTTCATCAAATAGTCTTCAGTATCTCCTTGGGGATGAAACCTATGACTTAGCAAGGTAAATGTGTCACATTTGTCAGGTAATGGACACACGACATTGAACATTATAAATCAACATGATTTTTTCAATGAAGTAATTTAAAATTACACAGTCAAACTCTTCTTTGGTTTTATCGTTGGTTTCAAGTGCAGTAGTGTATTTTCCCATGGGGGTTCACACAATTAAGTGATGCAAAAACCCATGTCAATATTGAAACACACCACTTATCTCAAGCCCAGTTCGGTGTACAGAAAACCTGGGCTTTGCCTCCGTGACACACTACAGACTTGCACTTTGTAGACTGAGCCGGGTCCTTTCAATAGAAGGCAGGGGACTGAGTCAGCGCACTGAGGCACGGAGTCGATCATGTAATGGCATGAATCAATGGCAAAGATTTGGGCTAGATCTTAATTAAACAAACTACTGCTGATACAAATTATGTTTTCAATGTATTGATACGGCAAAGGGGGGCACGGGGGGCTGGAGGGAAGCGGGGCGAGTGATCAATGTACTTAACATTTGCATCTCTCCTCAGTGTCGACCAGGATCACTTAGTCTCTCTCTCTCTCTCTCTCTCTCTCTCTCTCTCTCTCTCTCTCGCTCTATCTTTCTCTCTCTCTGACTCTTTCTCGCTCGCACTCTCTCTGACTCTCTCTCTCTCTCTCTCTCTCTCTCTCTCTCTCTCTCTCTCTCTCTCTCTCTCTCTCTCTCTCTCTCTCTCTCTCTCTCTCTCTCTCTCTCTCTCTCTCTCTCTCTCTCTCTCTCTCTCTCTCCGCACCTTATCTTGCCCACAAACGTCATTTCAGTGATGTCCGGGGTTGTACGCTCCCTGCCCCCCCTCCTTGCAAGGTGAACTTAAAGGTCTACAAGGTTGTGCGTTTATGTGAGCTTCCATTTCCTGTAGTCAGTGCATGTTCGAGCCGGGGGAAAATCAAAGACACTGTTAACAGCATCAACGAGATCCTGGCACTAAGTGTATGAAAATCAATTGTCTTTCAGAGGAGGGGACATGAAAGCTGTAGTTTACTCACACAAGCTGCAACAAAAGAACAAGGAAAAGACAAGGAAAAGATTTCCTTGTCTCTCCTAAATGTAGTGATAATGTAATATTTTTAAAAAGGAGCTGTAAAAGACACCTGTATAATTGTATCTTTCTATTGTTATTCTATTGTTATAAGCTCCCCTTTATTCTGGTTTGAAACAATTTATTGAAAGGAAGAGATTGCCCTGACCTAAAAGAAGAAAAAAACTGTTATGCAAAAGAGAGAGAAAATGTGTTTGTACATACATTTTTTGTCTGTTACTGTAGTATAAGTGTACTTATATGTGATATAATGCATGTGCGTGTGTGTGTGTGTGTGTGTGTGTGTGTGTGTGTGTGTGTGTGTGTGTGTGTGTGTGTGTGTGTGTGTGTGTGTGTGTGTGTGTGTGTGTGTGTGCGCGCAAACCACGGCAAAAGCGCCTCTTTTAAACGGTTAAAACAATAATTATTAAAGGGAAGTTGAATTGATGGATCCCATTAAAGGCAACAGCGACTCTCCAGAGGCTTAGCAGCACAGCCATCCCAAAGTCAATAGCAAGGCCTCCCCAGGCAGCCCAGACCCAAGACCCGCTTTAAAGAGGCATCTATCAGACATGTCAGCTTGCAGCTAATGAAGCCATGCTGGATCAATATTCAGGACACTACACTGCATTAAATGAAGTACTAATGTGGTTCACACCATTTGGTTTCCCTCCTGAAGAGTTGTCTCAAATTGGCACTAAATACAACGCTAGTGCAAAGGCCATGCGGTATTTTTGGTGTGTGTGTGCAATTACTCCAGAGAGTGTACTTTTTTGTGTGTGTGTTTGTGTGTGTGTGTGTGTGTGTGTGTGTGTGTGTGTGTGTGTGTGGTGGAGGGAGGGGAGGGTTGTTTACTTAAACCCGTCATCTTACGCCAAAACGTTGTAGAAATCCATTTCATCACTTGTTTTCCCTCCTGAAAAACAGCAGGTGCAAACAGTGACTGTGGTTAAGAGGACCGTTTGCGGCCGTTTGGAAAATCCATTATTGTCTACAGCTGGTATCTAAAGTACTGTTACTTACTGTGTTCACTGGCTGGTCTTAGAAAACCCATCAGGGTCATAATTTCACTCTTTAATCTCTTGTGGGGTTTGAAAACCCGATGCCATAGTTCAAAGTCAGGAGTTGAAAACATACGTTTGGTCAAGATAAGCTGATACACACAACATTGAGACAGGACCACAAGCATTGCAGTACTAAACATTATACCTTAGAATTCAAGGTAAACACTCTCAACTCAAGGTAACGTTTGAGCACTGTTTCATGTAAACACACGGCTAAGTGTATGCTGTGGATAGGGAATGGAATACACTATGTCATAAACACATCAATAATGTAGTCTTCTGCATAAGTTGCTACATATTACATACGCATTTTCTCCCAAAAAAAAGCTTAGATTAACTTTTTATTCAACCAACCGATTAGAATTTTCTTTGCTTCTTTTATATTATGCATCAAATGTTAATGCCACTGAAAGTTTTATCATTCACTTCCATTATCCTAATGCATGTGATGTGTGAAAGCTCTTTAAATCATGTATTAGGGGCATTGTTCTGTGTAGAACAGACAGTGGATTAAGCTAATGCTTTCAGATAAGGAGACTCGGGACTCAGTGTTTCAGGATGAACACTGAACCCAACTTTAATAAATATTATTCCCGTACACCAATGATATCATTTAAAAATAGTTTCTGCCAGTCGTTGCTATGCAAAAGTCCGGTTGTTAATGGTGGCTTATGCACAGGAGATACTCCACTCACACTATGAAGTGATAATGTATGGCTGATTTCTGTAAATAGCAGCGTGAAAACATGCATCTGACCAGTTTGAATTTCAGAAAGCTGTACCAAGCCACAGTAAAGCCAACAGAAGGCAGAAAACTCAATCATTTCCAGTTAATATGCAAACGGCAAGAGGATTGACTGACAGTCTAATATTGCTATAATTTTTGGGCTTCTCTCGGTCCTATTCTCTGAGGGAAGGGAATTAGTATTATCACATCAAAGACTCCTCATGATCTGGTATGAAAAATCATTTAAGCAGACATTGCGCAGTGATTATTCCTACCAGGTTATTTGCAGTTGCAGTGTGTGTAGTGTGCCGGCGTCAGACATCTTCATTTCCCTCCCAACGCGCTGTCACTCAGCTGAATAAGTAAATTTGCTTGTGTTCTATCTGCATCATTGTGTCAAGTTGGAAAGAATACATCAACCGCCAGAATCTGATCAACAGGAAATGAACACGTACCGAATAATTTTCTCTAGAAGAAAAAAAAAAAAATGAAAAAAAGATATAAATATCACGTCTTCCTACAAAATACTTCTGGCTTATCATTGTGGCTCTGCGACTGTATTTATTACTTTTACCTCTGAAACCTGACAGATAAAATTAGAAAGGGAATAATTTAGTGCTTGAATTAAAGATTAACATGTGCTGTAAAATAGTTTTACCAGCATGGCTGTATACTTCTAACTGTGCTGTCCAGCTTAGTAAACCCCTTTTACACCAACCCTGGTTAATGTAATCCATGTTAATTTACCTCATTCATGTTGAGATATTGTTGACACGTAAAGACAGCAGCATCGTTGTGATTTCACAGGCATGTAAAATAAGATAGGCTATGCTACTTTATGCTGTGACTGCAGAGCAATGTCAAAGTCAAATTACAGACTCATGTATATGAGTAAATCGCATGCATCACAGTATTGAAATTTCAACAGGGATACATTTCAATATCATATTTTTACTTGCAGTGCCACACGAACAGTTGGTGGACATGAGATTGAAAGTTATGGTCACAAAAGGTCATACAGTGTAAAGCTTTGTCTTAATTTGCCTTTCAATAATAGCACTAGTTTTTTTTATACATTATTGTTTTTACTTGCTTACTTTCCTATAGTCTGAAATATCTTACATCCATTAACTTTTTAATTGTGTTTTGATGTTTCTAGTGCTACAAAAACAAAGGTATTGTCATAAATACCATAAAGGTTTTCATCAGCTGCAGTAAAACACCACATCTTAACAAACGTTAAACTGTGATTACACACTGATATGCTCTAGTTCAATGACATTGTTCACCTCAGAAAAGCCTCAGAGGGCTGAACCTGTCCAAACTGTGGTTTCATTACAAGTTCAGTGTGATCATTCAACCACAAGGCCACCTTCCCTTCAGCTCAAGAGAATCACCATCCTCTTTGAGAGATTGGCTGAGGGAGAAAAGAGGGAGCAGGGGAAAACAAAATGGAGTCTGAAGGTCTTTTGTGGACTTGACATTGTCTCTTAGTCTGAGGTTTTGCCTTCAGGTGAAAGGGTCTCTGCTCTCTGAGTAACAATATACACCAAAATAAAGAATTGAGCTTGAAAAGAGATAGAGGGACAACAGCAATAACCGAACAAAAGGTTGGACAATAGCAGGTATCCAGCCGCCTGAGGACAGAGACGTGGGGGTTTAAGTTCAGGGTCTTAAATAACGGCCTCACACGACTACCGTCACCAAAATGTTTCCTGGCTTTAAAAGAAAAGCAACGAAAGAAAACGGCCTCGATCCATCACGCAACTGCAGCGAATTTTAGCCGAAAGACTCACAAACAGGGTTTTAACCCCCTCAATTAGTTAGTGTCCCCTGAAGGGAGGTGCCTGTGCCTTGTTGATACACACCACTACTATAACCCCGCTGCCTCAGGTATAGGTGGTTTCTTACTGACACAAAAAAAGAAATGATCAAAGCTCTGTTTGGTGTTGGAATAGAGAACCACATGGTGGTCAAAGGGTAGGCATCCTGACACCTGAACCGTGAACGGACACGGATAAGGGCAATCACGTCATTGTTGCACGCCCAATGTTTACCCGACACTGGAGGTACTGTCAGGAACAATTCGACATTGGCAGTCAAGCTCCTGTGCACAATTAACCCCATATTAACTGCTGTGAGACGCTAAGAACAGTGCAAAAAGTGCACTTCTCTAAATTGTCGTTCAATGGATAATAGATAAACTCTGAATTGTGATAAGTTAAACTATATTTAGCAAATAATAAGAAACTTGCTGTTGCCACGAATGTGGTCTGGACTATTACAGTGATTTGGAGTAAATCCAGATCGTTTTAATTTAAATATAATGTATTGTATTTTTGAGGAATGGTGGCCTTATAGTGCCGACCTATAACTTAAGAGCAAGACGTGCCCTCAGTTTATTCTCAGACTTCCAGTAATTACAGTAACTGGTCATGTTTTGTACTTTTTTTTGTTTAAATCTTTTTACAAAAACAGCAACAAAACACAGAGCTACTTAAACACCCAGTCCCTATTTTAGTACAGCAAATAGTGGAGCGTGCTGGTACTCCTATGTATCCTTACTGAGAGATAACTCAGAGAGAACTTCACGACACCAGTTATTGACCAAATTATACTCCATGATGACATTTTGTATTTTGATTATCACCATAAATATGTATGTTATTATGTCTAGAGTTAGAGCTTGGTATTTGGAATAAAATAGTTTATGCAATATCCTTAATCAGGACTGAGAAAGACATGACTTGAGTCAAAGACTTGAATGTCACAAAGTGGGCACGTTGAAGAGCTCTGTGTGGAGCAGTCTGTTTTTTTAACTGACATTACAATACCCAGAAGCAAGGAAAAGTTTATGGAATGTTGACATACAACCTTTGATTTTTTTTTAAATTATTTTAGCCATTGACAGGGAATGGTCAGTTTGTTGTTGTTTCTTAAAAGGTGGTAGAATACATATATGTGGCCCACAGGTTCACTCTCTTTCTCTTTCCATGAATCCTTCAATAGCTCTGTCAAGAGTCCAGCCCTTTTTCTCTATTCAAAAGTGTTCTTTATCTATATCTCAAAAGCTTCCTACTCATCACCGAGTCATTTTCCAGCTCCTCTGCAATGATAGGTGAGGGAATAGAGAATCATTGCCCTCCAGCAAAAAAATAAAAAATAAATAAAGAAGGTGAAATAAGAAAAGGAAGAAAAAAGAAAAAGGGAAAAGAAGGAGAATAAGAGGGAG
Source organism: Galaxias olidus (assembly GCA_026901105.3). Classification (NCBI taxonomy): domain Eukaryota; kingdom Metazoa; phylum Chordata; class Actinopteri; order Galaxiiformes; family Galaxiidae; genus Galaxias; species Galaxias olidus. The sequence continues at coordinate 729,884 of JAPMUY010008887.1, forward strand.
GGCACTGCAAAGAATGAGAGGAAGATAAATAAGACAGATACTTTGTTTCATTGTCACTGGCACTCCGGGGTTATTTCAAGCACTTATTTATGCACTGTAAGCAGAACAATACAGCCGAGCAGAAAATGATTAAATACAGACTCTTCAAGCAATAGACGTCTCATTGTAGTGGGTTCTGGCTGGCCACTGGGCCAGGTTGATAAAAGCACTGCGAGCTGATAGCTGATACAATTTGCCAGGGCGATTTGAAGGAGGGGCAGCGCCGGATGGGTGAGGGGGGGGGGGGGGGGGGGGGGGCAGGCAGGCAGGAAAGGGGGTTTGAGTTCTGTCTGTTGCTGACAGTCTGTATGAGTTATAATAAAACCATTAGAATGTAAATGCTTTATTGCAAAATAAGAGCCCGAAGCTAGGTTGACATTATCTACTGGCAGCAAATGAAAGCACCGATTAGCATTCTCTTGATTCAATGATAGAGGCAACTTATCTTTATTAAAAAATTTCAAATCGAGTCTTCATTTTCCCATGATTGAGTTTAAAGCAAATGTAATATCCAGTTTAGTTGTGCAAGGGGGAAGGCAAGACAAAAAAAAAAAAGTAGAATGCCCGCTCGAGAAATAATTAGTGTACACATTTTTTTTTTCCTACATGTGTTTCATAAGCAACAAATTGGATTTCATATTTGACGTGTCACAATCTAATACATTTGCATGAAAATACTGAGTGAGTTTACAGAATAATTATTGAAAGTGTACACCTCTTTAACACATGTCTGGTGAAAAATGAAATTTGATTTTGTTTGAATATGACTATCACTGTGTGTCCCTGATAATTGGTGTCGCCTGAGAGAGGAGGGCTGGAGCCTGGCTCGATTTAAATGTTCATTTTCATGACACACTTTTCTGAGCTAAGCGCACCCTTGCTTAGTAGGCAGACAGTCAATTCTTATGCAAATAAGCTGCTACAGAGCAGAGATATAATATGCTGTAGATCAAATGTCACTAGTGGGAGTAAGACTCTGTGTGATGTAAAAACGGCTGGCTGGCACATTGTTCTGTAATATGTGCTTGCTAATATATATGATATTCATATTTAATCTTTTAGATGTAATTCCTCAAATGAACAGTTGTGCAGAAACATCGCCTGACAAAGAACGTACACCCCTGATTTGTCCCTGACATTCTAACATAACTGTTGAACAGCAGAATATGATTCTGTATGATTGTGTAACACACCCTTTTTTATTTTAGATTCATACGTGGTATGTATCTTGCCTAGAATGTCACTAACATGAGCTATAACATAAATATTTTCATTACTACTCTTAAAAACATTTTAACAAGAGATGATAACCATATCGCCACATTTAGACTTTAGTTAACATATTATATTGACATAGTTCTTTTGAAGAAAACAAACACTTTGTAAATATTTTTATTATCAATTAATAAGTATTATCATTTCTAATCATGAGCTATAATATTGGATTAACCTTCAGCTTCATCACATTTGTTTTACAGGTAAAAAGCAAAATGTCTGTTTTTGCTTTTTTTTGCTTTTTTATATAGTAAACTCGTTAAGTCATCCAGCCAGTTGCCCCACTGAACTTGTGGACAGGCCCCATGGAGAGTGTGATTTAGGTGGTGGGGTGGGTTGGGGTGGCGGGTGTCCGGGAGTCACAGTGCTGTGCTTAATGGAGCCCCAGGATCCAAAGCAAACCCATCACACAACCAGCTAACAGGCAACACCACAACATGGCTACCCAACTCACAATGCAGGACTGTTACCATCCCATGTCAAGGTCTCGGACAAAATGGCCCCCGACGTAATGCGTTGTGGGAAAAGCATTGTTTAAAAGCTCGGGCTGGTCGTACACAATGGAGTAGTTAGGGAACAAACCCTGAGGACTTCGTGTACACACCCCAGGAACGTTCACAGGTAACGGGGGAGGGGGGGAAAGGGGGGGGGGGTAATACATCTTGTGGAGTAAATCCCGAATCTCGACTCCTACCTATTCATTGAAGACAGACAAAAAAAGGAAAGAAGCTAGGAAAGAGAGAGCGGGAGAGAGAGAGACACAAATTGGTCCGAAAACACAGTGTAAAAGAAAAGCTTACATTAAGCTCAAGGGGTCTCCAGGGATGCGGGGTCCAATCGTTGGCGTGAAAGAATGGCAAAAAGAAGTGGGGACACAGTGTTGGTAGATGCATCACTGCCTCGGTGCAGACTCACTGCGTCGGCTCCGAAGATGAATGTTTTTAAAAGAAGGGGGTGCATGTCAGGAGCTGCCGTGCGTGACCGCGGCGCCGTAATTCTAGGTCAGTAATTGAACTCTTCTATAATTATCCTGAGGAGATAATATTAACTTATAGCCTTCGCGTGAGAAAGTGGAGTCCATGATTCATCACGGGAACGGGCCACGGCGAAGGCGTTGTGTGCGGACGCCTCTCCCCTCTTTCTCTTTCTCTCTCTCTCTCTCTCTCTCTCTCTCTCTCTCTCTCTCTCTCTCTCTCTCTCTCTCTCTCGATCTCTCTCTCTCTTTTTCTCTCCCCACCGCTCTTCCTGCATTGTGTTACTGACATATGATGGCTCCATTTTTATCCTGTCACAATGACAACTGATGGGCTTATTTTCCTCTTGCCCCTGGGGGATGATGAAATAGTAAGCAAACATTCTTTCTCAGGAGGAGAAGGGTGCTCCATCATGTTGGCCCCCGGTCGGCGACGCTGCTGTTGTGTGGCAACGAGAGGAGGCCATTCTGTGGAGCACTTGGCCTCCACTCAACACGACAGACCCCGAGCCGGAAGCCGACTCACCTGCTTTTTACTTTAGTTATTTCTGTGTTGCCCCTTTTCATACATATATAATCTGGAGGATAAGACAAAAATAAATGGCTCGTTGAATAATTGGTTTATGACAAAAAGTTCCCGTGTGATCTGCAAGTCGTTACATTTGCTAACGCAGAGTTACACAGTATGGCGTGGTTTGAAACGTTAACGATGTATTCAATGGCCACCGACGCAGTCTTGTTTTTAAATCATCCTGAAAAGTATTCCGCGTTGAACACATTTCTCTCCTCAGTAGTTAGCTTTATGAATGTTTAATCGCTTTTGCGTTCTCACAATGCACTCGTTAACAAATTAGCAAGGGTGTCAATTCCCCATGTACCAGGGGACGTCATAACGGTCAAGCCCAGCTGATGTATTATAGGCGGCCATCTTATAAAGAACGAGGCCCATTATTTACCGGGGGGGGGGGGGGGGGGCCCTTCACACTCGGTACAGAGGACAAGGTGGCGACATTTACAATAGGTCAAAAATAATACCGCCACTCGACTCTCCTCGGCTGACAATGGCTCATTCATCTCATTTGAATAATGAACGTCACTGATGGGACTTTGAGGGGTGTGTGGAGGGGTGGGGGTGGGGGGGATGGAAGGGGGGGGGGGGTCTGTAAGCAGGCTGGATACCGTCAGTCTTTATTTACCCTGCGATTGTTTCCCTCGACTGTGCCGGGCAACAGAGAGAGTGATAACACACTGTTTGACGGTCCCGTCCGCCTCTCTCTCTCTCTCTCTCTCTCTCTCTCTCTTTCTCTCTCTCTCTCTCTCTCTCTCTCTCTCTCTCTCTGGAGTAAACACCTCATACCCAGTTTATCACACGCTAACCGGATTTAGACAGAGGCGACTGAGAATAGGGGCTCGTAATAGATGATAACTGACAACCATCAAACATTCGCTGTGCTTATTGTGTGTGTGTGTGTGTGTGTGTGTGTGTGTGTGTGTGTGTGTTTCTTCCTATTATTAGTATTGATACTTTCAAAGGCACTTTTGTTTTGTGAATTATAAATATGCAGTGTTGTAATCTTCATTTCATCTTCAAACTTGCGTTTCTCTGTGTGTGTGTGTTCATGCGTGTGTGTTTGTCTCTCTCTCTCTCTCCTTAGGTAGATTACAGTCAGTGTGTTGCTCGAACGCCCACCCCGACGCCGTGGAGCGCCTGCCAGCGGGCCTTTGTCTCGGTCCTCTAAAGAGCAATGACACTTTAATGTGATTTATAGTCAACCACTTCAGCTCAATTTAATTAAGGACAACAATCCGTGATGAATGCGCACCTACCAGTCATTAGTATTCAAAACAAAATATGCTTATCACATCACAGTGCCGCGTGGTAACACCCTCTTTAATAGATGCGCTGATTCGTTTATGTGTAATGCCTTCTCATCTGTTGTCTGATAACTAGGACTCCCGCTAAGCCGTCTCGCCACGCGGGGGAAATGGAGTGGAATAGCCGTACAATCTACCCGTTTCAAAAGCAATGTTCTCCTCATTTGTTAAATTAGATTTGAATTTCGTCTCACTTGCTTGATACAGTAAATGCAAAAAAAAAAAATAGAGATTTAGGCAAATATCCACGCTAATAGACTTCCACAGTGAAATCTTCACACTTTCTAAGACTCTTTTCTTCTTTTCTTTTTCTTTTTTCAGGCTCCATCTCAAACCAGGTGGAGGTGGGCAGAGGAAGCTACATTCATATATATAGCTATATCTATAGGAAGCCACTATATTTTGATTGACAGTGTCATATTTGTAAGAAGGTTATGAACCTCAAAACAAGGGTTAAAAGGAAATTGACCCGGCAGTTGACGGGTGACTGATACATTGAGCAGGGAAGGTATTTAATCTTGCTGCTGCTGCTGCTGCCGTGGTTACATGAAGCTTCTAGAACACATTAGCATGGCTTCAGGGTAATACATCACCCATCTCTCTTTCTTTTCTTTCTGCTTTCTTCGCCACCGTGATAGACTCGCCCTCCACTGGAATATAGGTTACGGCTTCTGTGTTCGACAAAATATGATCAAGATGAATCACCTATCCGCGTAGGATAAATTGACGAGTCAAAACTGTAAAGAAGTTTAGTCGGGCTTTATCTTGCCTCGTTATGAAGTGAAGTTAGTGGGAAAGATGGCCAACAACTAAGGCCAAGGTTTAATATGTCAGAAGACAAATTCTAAATCACACTGTCACAGATGAAATTTTAATTCAGAGAAGCATTATTCTCTCTCTCTCATATATATATATATATATATATATATATATATATATATATATATATATATAGAGAGAGAGAGAGAGAGAGAGAGAGAGAGAGAGAGAGAGAGAGAGTTGTGTATATATATATATATATATATATATAACATAATATATAATATATTAAATTGGGGTAAATCACAAATAAAATACTACACCTATCGTTAATTTAAGCCAAAATACCTTCTTTCCTTCTTATCAACTCAAACAGTCAGATATATTAGATGTACATGTATTTTCTCTATATTTCATATAAGTAACACTCCTCCCGTTAGCGTCCTCCTGTCCACCCAGCTCCTCTTTCCACCATTTTAATTCCACCTAATCTTTCCTTGGCTTCTTTTCGAACCGTAAATTACAGAAAAACTCATATATCCGAACTGTTGCAGGACAGACAGACAGACAGACTGGCAGACAGGGATTCTCTCTGTCTCTTTGTATAATTGCACACATTGTTCAATCTGTCGTACTTTAAGAAAGCCGTAATCAGCATTATTGTGTTGGTGTCTTTGTCAAATGGATGGACATGCTCACCTACTTTAAGTGTAACATTAGGCAACAATGATGTTTATAGTTAATTGATTCCTATGTGAAATCCTACACATAAAGTCCCAACAGAACAGTTGAAATGGGTTGAAAGACCGAAGGTGCCCTGCGGAGTAGACGTTTACACTTTGTGTACACAGCACGGCCTATTCCCATGTCTTTGAATCCACAGAATCAGACAGATGGATGTGCTCTCTCGATAAGGCAAGGCATGGCTGCTTCTAACTGTGTCCTGGCCGCACCTGGGTCAGCTACACACGCACACACACACACACACACACACACACACACAAAAGGTATGACTTTCAGATAAGAGAACGCAGACGTTGAAAAACACTGTCCAGGTGCTGTTGAGGTATATGCATAAGCTCTCGTCTTGGTATGCAGAGAGTGATTCGCCAGATAGCTCAGCAGAAAGGGGATTCGACTCCCAGCGCCCGGCTTAGATATGTTCCCTGGTACTGATCTCTTTGAGTAGTGTAAGGTCAGGGGGTCATTTTGCATACTGCACTTTAGGCTCGTTGAGACTTCAACGTTGACTGGTCTGCGATGTGTTTTTTTTTCATATTATGTGTGTTGTTCTGTAATGTTTGTGCACAGACCAGAGCTTTTCTTATCAGATGTGTCTGCACCGTATGCTACGCTAGGTGTTTTGTACTTAAATCGTGTCTCTCGCAACACAACTGCTAGTAAACTTTCATGTGAAACTTAGTGCAACTTGAATGAAAGACATGGCACTGTGTCTTGCCCAAGGTAAGTGAAGCCTACAAATACCATGCAGTATCTATGAGCGTAGATAAATCTGTGTTGCTTGAATGTTCCTTCTGTATCCATGTGTTGCCCACATGGGTTCACTGGCCTCTCTCCTTGTTCCGTCACACAAGGGCACACAAGGGTAACAATATATCAACCCCCAAAACACCTGCACTGTTTTTATCCAAATATATACTCCTCCAGCTGCATTGTATGATAATGTACGTATATGAAGTCAAGCAGATGTAACAATGAAATATGTTTTGCTATGTGTACCCAAAAGCACACACAATACTCCTGTCAAATATATACGTCTACAGTTGGGTTTTAAGTTATTTTAATAAATGTGATATGTTGTATTAATCTATTAAATATAATCTAACAAAATGTTTGGGCCATGTCAATTCAAAGGCACTTACACTACTCCCAATCCAAATATATAGTCATTCTATTGGGTAGTCAATATTCTTTAAAGCAAATAAAACTGAACTGTATGTTTTGACTACATTTAAGAACTTTTTTTTAAAATTCCTAACAGCAAATAAATAAAATGCATCACAAAACCGATCGAATATCTGCGTGACTTCAAGTAATTAGTTTGAGAGGAAGACAAAAGCCCCCACTCCTCTTGAAACATGATGCCCCCACCCACGCACACACACACACACACACGCACACGCACACACACCCACACACACGCGCGGACACACACACACACACCCACACACACGCACACCCACGCACACACACACACACACACCCACACATGCACACACACACACACACCCACACACGCACACACACGCACACACACACACACACACACACACACGCACACACACACACTCACACACCCTGCCACCTACCCACCCACCCCCACCCACACACACACACACACACACACACACACACACTCACAAACACACAAACACCCAAATACACACACCCACACACACTGATGCCCTGCACCATCTCTCTTATCCCTGTCTCTCAACAGCTTTTGAGAGCACTAAGTATAAAATGGCTACATGCTCTAACAGTATCTGTCTGTTGGAGGATACACACACACAGAGGCGGAGAGAGGGGGGGCTGAGTTGCGGGAGTTCTCGGGTAAAAACTCGCATCAATCTGTCATTCACTTCCTTCTGAGCGATAAGAGAAATTCCGACAGCGAGATAACGCTGGACATTCACCTTATTTCCAAGGAAGAACTTTTCATCAGTTGGTCTCGTATTAGTTTACAGCGAGGGAATGCTGGTAGATGTTGGTTTCTGTATCTTTTTTTTCCTCAACCCCTTGCACATCACAGGTATGATGAAGACATCTTGAACCCAGAGTATTTACAATTTGCAGGCACATAAGTTTTGCTGCACTACATTATTATTATCTATATATATTTTTTTTTTTTCAGTATTTGCTATCTCTGATTCTCCCGAATTGGAGTGAACTTGTTTGATAATAAAGACACAGCTGTAGACCTTGGGTATAGCACAAGGCAAGTTCAAAAGTTTAGAATTGACCCACATACAGAATGAACATTTCTAACTAAATTGGAACATCACAGACAACGTAAACATTGTTGACCTGAAACACTCAGAACAAAAACAACCAAAAACTGCTTTTGTTGGACAAAATTGAAACTCTCCACACTGGCCTGGGAACACCTTGGAATCCCCCAGTCAGAGCTGGTTAATGTGGCCCGGGAAAGGGAAGTTTGGGATGCCCTGCTGGAACTGCTACCTCCGCGACCCGACCCCGGACAAAGCGGATGAAGATGATGATGATGAAAATTGAAAAGGCCCATACAAAACAAAATTTGTATTTATAGTAACGTGTGCAGACAAGCAGCTGTTTATGTCTGCTAAGTAAGTCCACGTCATCCTCTCAGAATTGACCTTTGAACTCATATCCCTTGTAGAAGAAAACCATGACAGAGTAAAAAAAGTCACAGAAGATTTGTAACAAATTTTACAACGGCCGTGTGTGCATGTGAATGGTTTTGATTAAAGTTCCAAAACACTGTGGACTGAAATTGAAATCATAAGGTCCATCTGTCTGCCGACCAGGTGCTAATCACCAGCAAATCTCTCGAGGTTATTCTGCACCTCAAGAAATGTGAACACTTTCCGCCAATTACCTACCTCACTCTCTTTTTTTGTCTTTTCTTATTATATTATGAACAAACATCTCAATTTCATTTCAAGAACAGGTCTTGTTAAATCGAAGGGAAACATTTTGTTTTAATAGCAGAGAATGTTTTTGCCTTATCCTCTTACGTTCAAAACAGAGGCCTATAACTAATTGAAGCCCTTATACAGTACATCTCTCATAGACAATATTTTGTATATGTACAATGTGCACAATGCTGAACGTCTGCATCGTCAGACCACTGGATAACATGAAGAGAGCCTGTCTAAAGTTACAGTTCACTCAAAAAATAACACAACCAATAAGGAGACAGGGAAAGTAGGGATTGGCTTGGCTCCTTAAACTCTTACTCAACTGGACCAATAGCTAGTTTGGCAGTATCGTTTTTTGGTGTGTGGGTGTGTGTGTGGGTGTGTGTGTGTGTGTGAGGAGGGGGGGGGGGGGGAGGTTCTGTGAATCAGTAAGACATGGCACGTTTTGATGGCCTCCACACTATGTCCTGGGACCAGACCCTTTCTACTTTTTACAGACTGATTAAAGGGGAAGAGAGTGTGTGTGTGTGTGTGTGTGTGTGTGTGTGTGTGTGTGTGTGTGTGTGTGTGTGTGTGTGTGTGTGTGTGTGTGTGTGTGGAGGGGTGGGGGGGTCTATGAATGTTCACCTTGGATTCCCTTATTCAGGTGCATGCATATTATTTATTGAGACAGCCTCAAGCTTTTGTGGAGAAGACGTGATTTTAGGTTTGGTTTGCCCAAACAGAACTAACACAGCTGTTGTATAAAGAAGTGCAGTTATCAAAAATATAAGACATTTTATTGACTTACTCTTCAGTTTAAACAAATGTAGCCATCTCAGAAATATGATGACATTTCTGTTATTTGTTCTATGAAGTATATTTATCCTTCTAGCCTTAAAGACTGCTTGCAGCTTTGCCCTTTCCCTATCGTGTTAGGTCACTAGGCAATATAATGTGTTAACCAGTCACAATGGCCTCCATAGTGTGCCATTCACAGAACAATGACCCACACATTTGGATGAAGAGGCACAAAAGGCAAGCACAATTACCGACCTCAGCGGCCGTGAAAAGGTACTACAGCACTGAAACTGGCGTTGGCGTGAGAGGGCATTGCATTTTCATTGGGGGTCAACACTGGTACAACACAGTGCCCTATAATATATTTCTTTATCTTTGCAGCAAAATGGCGGAGGAAAAAAACAGCCGTTTGGAGGCTGTAGCGTATTATTCAAGTGAATGTTTTTTTTTTTTGTCTGCGTGTGCTAGCAGGCAGACAATGGTGACCCATCGATCGATGAAGGTCTCAACATACCGGCTGCTTGTCAGCTGAATGAAAAGACCATTACTCCACCAGCCTTTGGGTTTGATATACACCACCGAAGAAGAATTAACAGTTTAACTTCCTGTCTCATCAAACCCCCTTGTTTTCTCTTTCTTTCTTTCCCTTTCTTTCTTTCCTGTTCATTTTTATTTATTTATTTTTTAGCTTGTCTTGTAATCATCACTATATCTCTTCCACATTACCAGCGTTCGTTACTGAAACAATGGGGAAAGGCCGATAATGGCGGCTGTGCGGCAGTTGACACCAAAAAGGGAAGAAAAGGGATGGACTGCGAGGATAAAAGGATGGCGGCTAGGTCAAAGGTCATCCTCTGTGATCTTATTGTCGTTCCTGCGGCCCTTTTAGAAGGAAAAGACCCTGCATTTCATTATCTCCGAATGGAATTCTGCCAATTTAGTCTGAAAGGTTTTTTTCAACCCTACTCTCTCTCTCTCTCTCTCTCTGTCTCTCTCTCTCTCTCTTTAAAAAAGCTTGTCAGAGCTGTGAAGGTCCTTGGAGATTGGGTGTAATTTACAGTTATATGTAGAGTATAGCCCCTGGAATTATTAATAGCTTAGTTAGTGAAAAGGACTATCAACTCACATGACTATTTTAACTACGACTTTATACAGTACATCTATTGGAATGACCGAGTCGAACACACCATTTGTGTTGCGCGCCTCTTTCACTACTTTCATGTCGTGAGGTAAATACGCACATTATTAGCCATGACAAGGAACAAGGAGGTATTGTAAAATTCCAATTGCCATTGAGAAAGGTAAAGGTGTAAATCAATGGCGCCACTGTGTTCGGTTCAGAGGACGGCCTGTTCTCTAATGTAACGCTGTTTGGGGAGGTAGTCGTGCATACAAACACCTCACCAAAGGGGCCCCCCCTCTCCGCAGGAGATATGGATCGCGACTCCCATTTAAGTTGATACGCACACTTCTCCCCGTAAACCCCCCCTTACCTCTCTCCTCTTATTTGATTAATACCCTCCAATTTTCGGAGAGATAGTTTTCTTACGGAGAAGAGATCCATTTCGCCCGCGAGATCGAAAGTTAGCCCGCCACGCGGCATAATTGATGACCTCCCCTCGACAAACGCTCTCATATTTATCACCGCGTGACCTTTCTCCCTGTCTCATCCATCATAAATTAAAGTTGTACAGCGGTGGCACGGCCCCGACTCCGCTCCCAGCACAACCTTTAGTCCAGAGGTCTGCTCCTCGGCGGCCGCTTGGAGCCGTCGGAGGGAGCAGCTTTGAAAACCTGCAGTTCAGCACCTCTGCTGTTCAGGGCAGATGGTCATCAGCTAGAGCATCTGTCAAACTCAGAGCACCCCCCTCCCTCCTCCTCCTCCTCACCTCTCTCTCTCACTCTCTCTCTATGGTCTCTGGTCTCTGTCTCGCTGTCTCTCCCGCTCTCTCCTTCCTTCTCTCTCTCTCTTTCTCTATCTCTTTCAATCTCTATCTCTTGTCTCTTTCTCGATTTCTATCGCTTCATCTCTCTATCTCTCTATCTCTATATATATTATTGTATATATCTCTGCTCTTATTCAGTGTGTTTGGCTCTGTTCATGTTCATGTCCAAGGCTTGGAACATTCAGTTTGACATCAGCAGAACAGACCAAGAGCTGACCCACACAAGTCAATACTGCACCTCAAGGTAATCAGTAAAACAATCTCCAAAGAGGAGCGAGAGGAGACCCCTGCAAACACACACACACACACACACACACACACACACACACATTTTTACACACACACACACACACACACACACACACACACACACACACACACACACGAAGAAGCGCACGCACAAACAAATTAATAAACAAAAGCAAACATGCTACTAATCAGTATAATAAGAACGCTACATGATCAAAAGACTGTTGTTTTACTCTAGGATTAGCCAAGCCTACAAAGTCTGGGAACAGCAGCTGTTCCTGGATCAGGATTCCACATTATATGTCGCATGGAGTCAGCAGGTTGATAAAATACATAATATCTTCTCTCTCCAGTTAAGAGGTTGGGAATATGGGGATATCTCTTGATGCCCCCCCCCCCCTACCCTCTCTCTCTTTCGCTCTCTATCTCTCACTCTCTTTCTCTTCATGACGTTCTCTCCATCCACCTCTAACTAAAGGCACTTATCAATATTAATGTGAGGTATAGCATTAATGCTCAGACTGTGCTTTGGGGGCCAAGCCCTGTGACACCTCCGCAGTGATTAACACAAAGCAATGGAATAATTTATCACTTGCTCCGTATTAACTCTGAGCAGTTCCCAGTCCCCTATGTCGAAGAGGTGGCTGATTATGAGCTGATATAGCAGCCAACTATGGATTTAAAGTGTCTGGTTTAATGGTGGAGAAAATCGCACACATATTGATGTAGAAAACATGCATTTCAAACATCTTGTCGGATCACCCCAGGTCACATGGAACCATTAGTCCAGCAGCTCTGTGGTTTTTTTTCAGCTCTTGTATGAATTGTATTGACTCAGGACCCAGGAGGACTCAGGAGTACTCAGAAGAATTCATTTGTAACTTTGGAAATATGGTTCTTATTTTCATCTGCTTATACATTTTACAGACTTAAAACAATGTCTGTAACAGAAATGAGAGCACTTCTCTCTCTCTCTCTCTCTCTCTCTCTCTCTCTCTCTCTCTCTCTCTCTCTCTCTCTCTCTCTCTCTCTCTCTTTGTTTTTTTTTTGTTTTTTTTCATGAATTTTTTTATTTGAAACTATAAATCTTTTGAAATCGTCATCACCACTATCTACAACTGAACACACTGAAAAACACTCCTGATTTAGTCATTTTGAATTGTTACAGTTTATATGCGTTTTACCAAGCCAACTAAAGACAGAACAATGCTTCTTTAACACAGTGCCTCCCTCCCATCTCCTTCCCTCTCCCTCCCATCGCCTTCCCTCTCTCTCCCATCGCCTTCTCTCTCCCTCCCATCTCCTTCCCTCTCCCTTCCTGGTGTGGGAGATCAAGTCGGATGGTTATACATTTTCATTCTGAGCGTGACTACCTCTTCACTCCCACTAGTGGCAGCCTACAAGTGACCCTTGAAAAGACGGGGTCAGGAAGCAGGTCGTGTGGAATGGCCCGGCTGACGAATCCAACGCTCCCTGACAGCCTTAAGTAGATATCTTTTTAACCATTTATCTGGAGTGTCCGGGGGGAGAGAGAGAGGACAAGGAAAGAGCATGACTCCCCCCCATTGAGGGGAGCTGAGAGAGCAGCCCAGGCACACTCACTCACTCAATCACTCGCTCACTCACTCACTCACTCACTCACTCACTCACTCACTCATTCACTCACCCACTCTCTCATTCACTCACTCACTCACACACTCACTCACTATCTCACTCACTCATTCACTCACTCACTCACTCACTCACTCACTCACTCACTCTCTCACTCACTCATTCACTCACTCGCTCACTCACTCACTCACTCAGTCTTTCATTCTCCCTCGCCATAACCTGACATCAGACGCCTCTAAAGACGATGTGGACTTCATACTCGGACGTGCTGATTTCATCATCACCAACTAGGACTGCTTTAGGAATAAAATCATTTTCAAAAATATGAAAATGAGCAGAAAACATAGTAGCATGGAGGGATATTCAAGCTAAAGCCAAATGGATGTAAAATAGAGGGGGCTTATTTAAACATGCACTAATCAATTACAGCACTACAACTCAAGAGTCAGAGTGACAAAACGTGTGTGAGTCAACACGTATAAAATTGCATAATGCTTGTTTCAGTAAGAGTACCGCCATTCCAGTGGGAGTCTTTGTGGTGCATGTCTTTTCCCAGAGTCTTTTCCCACTGATCTGTTCCCCATTGAGTCCTACTGACGCAAATTTGTCCCCGAGCCTTTGTCTCAAAGAGGCCCTCTCTAAAGCTAACGGCCGTCTAGGACGAAGTGTTAATGCCTTCATAGATTAGCCGCGGTTGTTCCTGTGACTACCTAACTGTTGACCTGATATCCCAT
>JAPMUY010008890.1:0-75551 GCA_026901105.3 Galaxias olidus
GGTCTTCTGGTCTAAGTCTTTCGTTCACTGATCACGTGATAGCTGCATAGCGCCCCCCCCCCCCCTTCCAATGAACGAAAAGACTCGAAAAAAGAGTAGTTCATTTTACTTAACGAGAGTTACAGAACCAAGTCACTAAAATGAACCGATCTTCCCATCACTATTTCATATACAGAGGAAATTCAATGTGCTTTACACAAGGCAAGCAGAAAAACAATACAAGGAAGAGAACAAAAGACCGTTAAAAGGAACAGGAAATAAAATAATAAGGGAAAATAAAATTGCTAAGAATGACAAAACTCCCGTGGGATGAAGTATTCCCACTAATATGCAATAGAGAACAAATACGTTTTTAATCTGGATTTAAAAATTGTCAGGCTTGGAGCGAGTCTCAGATCTGTAAGATGATTCCAGCTATTTGCTGTATAGAAGCTAACTGCTGCTTCGCCTTTTTTGGTTTTAACTCTGGGGATGGTTAGCAGACCTGTTCCGGATGACCTGAGGGTACAAAGTACAATTGGATATGATTTAAAATATTTGAGTGGGCATGTTTTGAATGGGCACGGCGCTTCTAGGCTTCATGCACCCAATTGTTTTGAGGGGGCACAGTTTCACAACTCCATTTATTATTGTGTTCTTCTTTTGTGAACATCAGGGCTAGAAATGTTCCCCTCCGACACATTTTGCTTGGGCACCGTCGCTGCATCCTGGGTTTAGCACCGCCCAAGGCAATTGGGATTGGTTTAAAAAAAAGTGTTTTTCTCCATTATTCCATAAACTCCTTGCAAAGTGCCAGACCTTTCTCCAGTGCTGAGCGCTGGCACAGCGCAACGAAGTGTGGAGATGGGTCTGGAATCGCGAGACTACTTTCTCTGTGACTCACCATAACTGAAATTCACTTTCTATTTAAGTGTGTGCATGTGTGTGCGCGTGTGTAATTATAGTCTACTGGAATAAACGTATTAGACTGTCTATTTAAGTGGGTGCATGTGTGTGCTTGAATTCTACTAAAACATACCTGTGTAAAAACATGTAGGTCAAATAAAAAACAAGGTGAATGTGTGTGTGTGTGTGTGTGTGTGTGTGTATGAATTCTTAATCAGTCACAATGGTGACAAATTAATGCTACTAACCCTGGCATGCAGGATTGGTGAACCCAGAGACTGCATAGGGTGTTGTGTCTTTTCAATTAGAAGAGATTACAAGATACAAAATACTGGAAGTCAGGGGCGATTCTAGGATCAGACCTTTAGGGGTGCTCAGCCCCTTTTGAGAATGTGAAATGCAATACATATTGCCTTGCAAAAGTGTTCAACCCCCCTACTAAATCACTAATTTCACTGGATATCAATTAATAGCCTAAATTATATAAGAATTATACAATAAATTTATTAATTATTTTGCACACACTCAAAAAAATGAAACCTTGACTTTAATTCAAATTATTTTGTTAAGGGTGCAGTATGTAAGTTTGAATTCCTAGCAATAAATTACATTTTTTATGTTTATTACATACCTCCTGGAGGATATCATTAAACCAAATGCTCAGAGAGAAGGTGCGCTATATATGAGCGCCCTGGGCCCTGTATTCAGCTTCTAGAAAATCTAGGGACGCCTGCCTATCCCCGACCAATTAGGAGAGTTTTTGCAAGGAGTAAGGGCTACCTGCCTGTCAATCACCTCGCGTGCACACTCCTAGGTAAAATCCCTGCTTACAGCGTCACCCTCCAAACAAGCTTGTTGTTACAATTCACGTTGCAGACAAAAGTAGCAGTGGTGTGAACTAGTAGTTGCAAGGCGGCTGACGTCGTTGCATGTCGCAAAAGACTTGGCTTGTCAAATCATCAAGTGCAGTTTTAGAAAGTTAGGAAGTATCATGCCAGATTTATGTCAAAAACACATTATTCGTTTACATGCATATGTTGGATATACTCGGCAACGTACAGTAGCTATGTGGGCAATGTGCCATTCGCAGCTAAATAAAAACAATTGTCATGCACTAGCTCATACTAATATGGGTATCAAATTATGAAATTGTTATTCATTAACGTTTGCTTACTGTATGTTACTCTGGAAACGGTCATTTGTGTCTGCTTGCTGCTTTGGTGTGAACCAAAAATATACACCACACACTATTCATGAAACATTGCCTTGCTCAGGCTCATGAAGTCAAGTCAGAGCGGGCACGGGCATGTGTGGGATGGGCCATTGAGAGGGATAGGAGGGACCAAAGACTCGGGAGGTTGGCCTTTTTGAGTGTTGTGATTCAAATTCTTTCAAATTCGAAAAAATGTTCCCCAATTCTCCAGAACTACATACTGCACCTTTGACAGGTTCCACGCAATTGTATTGTTAGTTCAACGCAAAAATTTTTAAGATGATCTAAACCAAAAACAATTCATTGTTAAGAAATTCCATGCAATTAAATTATGCTTCTGTAAATTATCTATGTATATCATTCTTACATGAATCACAGTTGTTCAACCAACGCATGTTTCTCATTCACCCAATGTAATATTATTTCAGGTTCATTGATTTTACTCAAGTTGATCCAACATGTACCCAAATTACGTACTAGTGCTTGCACGAGAATGTAACGTCGAGTACTTTGACGCAACAGATTACAACTGTCTTCGCTGTACTTCGCCAAGTTTAGGTAGAACGAGCTTCATAACGATGGCGATAGTCTCAATGCTACATATAAGCCTACTTGCAATTCTTTTTCTAATAGGATACAGTTGCATTAAAAAACCTAGATAACAACTATCCCACAATGCCTTGCTTCAATAGCTCATGATGTCGTTTAAGGTCCAACCAACTTAATAACATTGCATTGACTGAACAAACTCTTTAAGTTAACTTGACAAGGCATGTGTTTCAAGCAAGTGTAGTTATTCCAACGCATTCCATTTACGTTGGATCACAAATCATTAATGAAATCAGAGCGTTTATGTTGATTCTAATCAATTTAAATATGTTCTGTTCCAAAACATGAATATTTTGCATTACAGCAATGTAATATAAATATACTGGAGTACTCATCCTATGTTCACTTAGACAAGATATTGAATAAATGGACCTAACTGTCAGGTCATTATTAAAACATAATGAGGTGTAAACATTCAATTAATAATAGCCTAAATAGAGATTGTTTTAACATTGACATAATATCCAGTAGCGAACTGTGGAGCCTGAACTGGTCCTCCAGTTACGTAATTTGGATTAATTACAAAGATATACTGATTGATGTTTAAAAAGTACTCTTAATTTGAATGTTTGATCGTACAGCTCTGGGAATTCTGAGATCGCTATAGTACGTGAATAGTTAAGTTTGTGTAGTTTTATTTTATTTTTAGTCCTGCCTTTAATCGATTTTGATTGGCCAGCTAACAAAGAATGACACTGACGAGCTTTTGGCTTCTTGGAAATAATGCAACCCCTCCAGCCGTTCAGAAATTTGTATTTACCAAGCCGTGGTATGAACACGTGGTATGAACAAGCCTTTTGAACCTAATTGTTGGTTCCTCGTCTTTACCACACAAGTTCGCAAAATCTAGCATAAAGGCTAAAAAGCATCTCTTGTCCTCAAATGCTCATCTTTTCTCAAGGGAACACACAATGCAGTCTTATAAGAGTATGTTATAATCATTAAGGATTATCTACCATGCTGGCTTTTACTGCTCTCAATTTACTACACTTTTGTCTCCATTTGGTGACCTTAAGTGTCCTGGGAACAATCACTACATAGATTATCATCTAGACATGCATCTGCTCACCTAGGTTAGTAGGTAAGCATACCATAGTTTACTATTAGTTTTACGTAACTATAAGATTAAAGATAATTGGAGGACAGACATAGTATGATACTATGCCTCATACTATGTCTGTCCTCCAATAGTTACGTAAAAAGTTACGTATAGTTACGTAAAACTAATAGTAAACTATGGTATGCTTACCTACTAACCTTTAATATTGATTACAATAATTGACTATAAAAAGGTATCTACTTTTAACACAAAATATACCACAAGGGCACATTTTACCCACACTTCAGTTGGCTTAAGGTGCCAATTTGTATAGGAACTCAAAAATGTTTGTTGTCTGAGGTCCCAGAATCCTTTATATAGATGTCGGGGAACTGGGACTTACTTAAATCTATTTAATCAACACTATCAATATTTATAGATTATTAATTAATATTATAATCGATCAACTTGATTAAGAGTCATATTAAATAATAAAGAGGGCACCACCTTAGCTTATTGCATGGCTCGATGGGAAACCAGGTCTAATCTTTGTATTAACTTTATTAAATTAACAATAATTTATTAACCCGAATATGAAAGTTCAACGTTTTAGTCTCAATTCTGAAGTGGTAAATTCTTTAGTTGTGTGAATGGATGAATCATATGCAGAAGGAAACAGGAGTTTAAACAAACAATGACATTTAATTTCTAATTCTAGGCAAGCTATGTACAGATATATATACAATAAACAAATGATAGTTTAGGAATGTTAGCAGATCAGGTATGAAACGGGTGTATGGATCTCTAAACAAAGCAGTATGAGGAAACTAATTGCTAAGCACCAAATGCAATGATCAAGATAGCGGATGTTACTCTGTGACGAGGGGTTTGCTGCCTTGCAACGGGGAATTCAAAGTCCGTTGATGGTTTAATGAGCAAAGATAGAGTGGTCCTTATTAGCGGATCTTCCAAAGTTCTTGATGGAAAGCGGCATTGTGAAGCAGACCGCATGGGTGAATTGGTTGCGCAATCATTTCTGATCTCGACAAGGATATTTCCCTCTTCAAGATACGTTAATCGAATCGTTAATTCGAAAGGTTTATTGTTGAGGGTTTAATGAGCTGCTTGGAAAGGCATCCTTAGTAGCAGGTATTCCAATGTTTTCGATGGAACGCGGCCGTGTGAAGCAGATCGCGTGGTTGAATATGTTGTGCAATCATTTCTGATCTCGACAGGGATGATCTTTCCCTCTTCAAAATAGGTTATTCGCAAAGCTTTGTCGTGTTGAGTCGGCTTTAAACAAACTGTCAAAGGGGGTTTGTCCCTTGGACAGGTTTGGGGGCAGGCAGATAGGTGACTACATGGAATTTATAGAGCTTTGACTCTCTCTTCCACTCTTCCACGTGTTTCTATTGTCAAACCTGTAAATGTTTTAAGTTATGCAAAGTCTATGTCTCCTTGTTACGAATGTTTTAGTTCCAAACAGTATGTATACTAGCTGGAAAAGAAGTTATCTTCTAAAATAAAAACATAATTATGCATTCAATAAACTCATGTAATTACAAACATAGTACTTCAATTCTCATCATTGTCAATGTCCTTGTTCGATTCATTTGTTCAGTTATTCCATTAAGCAACCAATCTCTTCCTTGGAAAATTCAGATGTGTTTGTTTTTCACCCTAAATGGGACTTGTGGTTTGGTTATTTGGGCCCACATTTGGTTGTGTTTGCAATCAATGAGCGGGGCCTGGCGAGTTAGCAGGTCTTGTCCAATCAGCAGTGGTTGGGTATTCAGGTGCGACACATATACTGGATGAGTCAGCTTGACGTTTCCAATGGTGAGGTCTAATAGAATTTTTGTAGTTATCGGGGACTTGTTTTGGGTGACCCCGGTGACCTTAAAATTGCATTACTCAATTTTAAGCCATATTGCTGTGGAGGCGGTTGCATGGTTCAGTGTCGTGAACAATGTCTTACTCATTAGGCAGATTTCAGCTCCAGTGTCCAGCAAAGCGCTGCACTCCAGAATTTCTTCCAAACTGGTTTTGAGGTAGATCCTTTTGGCTGTGCCTTTTCATTTTAGGTCTCCCTTGTTTCTCAGTTTGCCGTGCAGTTTATTAGGCCAGATCTTGTGTTTTGGTATGACTGGCAGATGATGGATATTCACTCTGCCTTCAAGGGGAGTGGTGTCGGATATTTCCTCTGTTCTAATTGTTAGACCTGCAGCGTCAGGGCTACGATGTGGGTCCCTTGTTACTGAATTAGTCAGAGGTTGTGGCATTTCATCACATTCAACAGGGTACACAGAGGGGGCTCTTCCACGTCTAGTGGTAGTTTGTTGTTTTTTTGTTCTTTGTGTACTCGGTCTTCTATGATGGTCTGCATCAGTTCTTTTAGTTCCAAAGAAGTTATTCCTGAAATTTCAGTGGAAAATATTTGGTTCAGTTGTGCGGCGATCAGGTGACAGGCTGTTTCGCTGTCGCTGGGAAAGTTGTTTCCCTTGCTAATTTCCTCTGTGGGAATTCTAGGACGAGTGTCGCCGCTTGTCTTGTTGATTGCTGACTTTGTTATGTTTTTGGTTCTGTGGTTGACCTTGCTTTTGATCGCGACTGTTTTGTTGCCATGTGTTTCCCGATGGAAATGTGGCTTGAGAGGCGTGGTTTTCAGTCACAGCTCCGGCTAAATTGGAGCAGTTGCTTTTGTTGTGCAGTCAGGACTTCCAGTTCTCCTCCGCTTGTCTTCCTAGCTGTCACTTTGGCTTTTGTGAAAGCCTTGGTGGCCAATACACGTAGGTCAGTAATTGCCATTCGGGCCAGGACAGTGTCTACCGATATTAGATGACTGACTGAGGGGTGCAGATTGCTGAGGAAGAGTTCTACGAAGTTGGCGGCTTCTTCCATTCCCGGGGTGTTCGTGCTTCCGAAAGTAGGCCACTCTGAGTCGGTGGTAGTATGCATTTGGGGGCTCTTGACGAGCTTGTCGAGTGCTATATCCGTTGCCCATGTCAGGGGCGGCATAGAGGGTTCCTGAGAACTCATGTTGGAGTCATAGAGAGCAATGAAGTTGTTTTGGGTTGGGATGGTCTGGCAACAAATAAAGGAGGAGACTTCTCCATTGGAGGTCGGATTCAGTAGCCTAATTTTGTCGGCATCTGTGGCTACTGGATATGTGGGCTTCTGACAGGTCCCAGAGGTAGGCTTCCGTGTCATTGTTGGCGCCTAATTTTCGTTCAAATGTCTTTATTGTAATGTCCAGTTTCTCTAGTTTCTCTAGAGGGACTGTGTGGTGGAGGCCTTGATCATAGTTGGAGCTCTGGTGGTGTCCATCGCGTTGCCATGGTGAGAGGAAGCCGCCTGTATTGGTCTGCCCAGGGTTGGTCTCTGGTTGTTGAGCTGTAGTGAGGCCTATCAATTTTCCCTTGTGGGGTCCCCAGTGACGTGAGTGGCGGCTGGTTGACTTCTCGTTTCCGAAGTCCATTGGCGACACCTTGGATCGTAGTGGGACTGGTTCTCCCTTCTCGGTGGAACCCCGGGTCTGTAGGTACTTGTTCCCTGGTTCTGTTGATCACAGAACCAGGATTTGTTCTCCAGGGCTCACTGCAGATCCTTTTTGATGAACTTCTCTCCGTATAAGGCTCCATGCTTTTAAAGGAGGTTCATGACTGTTCTTAAATTGATTCAGACTTCAAAGTGTGATTGTTGTGCAATTCTCGCTGGTGTTCATTGCTGTCGAACCTTGCTGAGCTTTCAAGGTCAGCTAAGGCTCCTTCAATTGTTTCACAGTGGGTTTGATAGCTTGCTGCCTTTTGGTTTAAAACCACATTTTCTTCTTTGAGGGCAGTGTTACTGGTAATTGCTTTAACCAGCTGATTATTTGCACGTTGGAATTCGGCTGCGTGGCTTTTGATGTCCAGCTCTTGTTGCTCAATTTGATTGTCTTTCCATGCAGCTTGCTTTACGAGCTCGATCAGGGTCTGGATGAGTTGACCTGGACTTGCCCCAGGCTCAGGGCGTGGTCGGCGTAGTTGTTCAATCTCCTCTTTCAGTTGTCCTATTTGTCCCTCTCTTTTGGCCAGCTTCTTTTCCGGTTCATTCTGTTTGTGGCGGACGTCGTCATCGACTTTCTTCATATTCTGTTGGTTTAGCTCGACAGAGAGGTTTCCTACTATGTTGCACATGTCTTTGGACGGCGCGTTCACAAACTTCAGTTGATGAGAGAGGTTTAAGTAAATACATTAGCGGAATACCACCGAATCTTTCTTGGTGGGAATTTTGACTGGGCATCCCTTTGCGGGTGTTCATCTCTTTGGTGAGTTCCCCCTGTATTTGTTCAAGCTGCTTGCAATCGGCCATATTGAGGGGAGTGTTATCTTTTGGTGGCATAATCTAAGGTCAGGGTAGTTTCACATTGCAGAATAAGATAGTTTTGAACTGTCGCTAATAAAAAGCCAAGCTAACACTCACTTTAACCCTATCCTGCTTCAATTTCGGAACAAAAGTTACGATGACCAAATGATTAATAGCGCAGCCCAGTGAATAACCTACTTTTACTCTGAAAAAAGCCGGATATAGCCGACAAATCCCGCTATCTACCTTGTGTATCTACCTATGGGGCAAGTGGCGCGAATATTTTATGTGATTGAATGCCCCGTCACTGAAAAAAAAATCACCACAGCCACGAAGCCACACCACGAAGCCAAAGGAGGAACCCAGAACAGGACCAAAGCATCATATTTAACGCTACAAAGTGAAATCTGAGGCAATCTATCAAGGTAAAACCAGTTATATTTAATGTTTAGTCAATTACATGACTTGAAAAACAAAAGTAAGGTGGTATTTAGTCTTAATTTATTACAGTCATTTTAATATACACAGGACAGGATGTTATACTATCCATTATGCCATCTTCCAAGAGGAGCGCTTCAAAAGACAATATTTTAGAATGGACTTGGGTTGAGAGCAGATATGTCATTGGGGTTTTCAAGTGGACACCCTCCATCCCAGATGTTTCGTTAATTTGAGCCCAGGACACCTCCAAAAGGCTTAACGGTGAGGTGAGCAAGGACGTCTCAGAGCCACCCCCCTCTATATCCGCTCTCTGCACGGCCAGATTTTATTTTTATTTTTTTATAAAAAAAATGAAGTTATTTATTAAACTGAAAGATATCCATATACCTATCCCTAATTCCTATTCCTGCAGGCTTTCAATGCCAACTCTGCAGGGATACTTACCACCTGAATAGAAGATAATCTTTCCCTACTCTGTTACTGCAGGCTTGATATATGACGCTCTGCAGGAAAGACTTATACCTTTGTCCTGAGATTGAACCACTTGGTTTTCAGCATGATGTTCTTTACTTTTGTGCCCATATAGGATCTTTCCGTTTCAGCCACAGCCACTGGCTACTTCTATCTGCTATATCTGATATCGCTTTTATGGTCTGGCGCATTTCAATGTACACAGGATAGGATGTTATACTATCCATTATGCCATATTCCAAGATGAGCACTTCAAAAGACAATATTTTAGAATGGACTTGGGTTGATTCGTTAATTTGAGCCCACGACACCTCCAGAAGGCTTAACGGTGAGCAATGACGTCTCAGAGCCAACCCCCCTATGTCCGCACTCGGCACGGCCAGATATACAAAAAAAAAAGTGTTTATTAAACTGAGAGATACCCCTATACCTATCCCTTATTCCTATTCCTGCAGGCTTTCAATGCCAATGAAATTTGCTGTGTGTTGGACCAGAATAATAAGTCTGGTCTTAAGTTGGTTGTTGCAATCTCTGATGGGACTCTCAGTTGTTGGCCGACATCAGCAAGCATTTTCCAATCACATGCTCTCCTCAGCTGCCCTGAGCTTTGTTTTGCTCTATAACTCTTCTTTCTCGGAACTCCCTCCCTGACAACGCCGATGAGGTGCATGTCGCCCTCTGCTCCAATTGGCAGGGCATTAACTGTTGACCGCCTATACTCTATTGCTTCCGCCAAGCATTTTAGTACTTGATTGTGGTGCCAGGTGTGTCTTCTTTGAGTAAGGCTCGTCTTGCACCCAGCCATTATATGTTTGAGATTAGCCGTTCCGCCAGAGGGCAAGTTGGATCCTCACCTCAGATCACCTTGCTGAGATTTGTCGGTGTTGGCAGTACGTCGTAAGGTTGCCCTAACAATGAAGCTAATTCTTATGGATTCCATTCCCCACAAGTCCTTACAGATAATTTTCCTCTGCTCTACACTTTCGCAGTTCATTCATCGCCCCTGTTTGGCTTGTGAGACCATTTTAGCGCTCCTTACTGCTTCCTCTTGCTTACGTATCTGTTCTATCACTAATTTGCGTTGTTTCAAAGGGGTTGCTTTTTACCATCTCGGTTTACTTGTACCAAGTCCAAATCCTCCTCGTCCATGTTGTACTTGTCCTATTATTTCCGTATGTTTAAGGGCTGCTTTTGCTTGCAGTACTGCCTCATTTTCGATTCCATTTCCGTCCTCTTGCTAATGTGGGTGCCGCTTTTCTCACTATACTATCTCGGGATTCCGCAAGTGTCATTTCTAATCTAGCTTTAGTGCACTTAAATTCCTCTGTAAACCCAGTAAGCGGCAGTTCTAGCCAACGACCCAGATTTGTTGTAAATCTGTAGACCTGTAAAGATTTGTTGTAAATCTGAATGCTTGCGGCACTGAGTACAGGTACTGAGAAAACAAAACGTACTTTCCAGTTCTGTACATGGGTCAAGGACGTGACGCCTACTTTTTCTGTCACTGCATTTTTTGCCTTTTAAAAATGTCTAAACACATAAGACAACTCATGTATCTAGTACCTTTCTTTCCCATATACGTACCCACTATAACTTTTCCAAACCTTTTAGTTATTGGTAATTTTTCTGTTGTTTGAAGTGTCAAAATATCATGTGGTGTCGTCCAGCCAATTTGAAAACTTTTGAAAACTTGTTTAAAATTACTTTTAATCTATTTAGATGGATCTCCTGTCCCATTTGGCATAATTTCAAACATGTTTTCTATTCATTGACAAAATTGCAAAGCATATGCATTTATATTTTCATCATAAAATACAAAAGAATGTTGTCCTAAGACGTTAATTTTATGAGATATCTGGTGAGACCATGAAGAAAATGCCATTTTGGGATTTTTATTTTGAAAACAATTCAAGTACAGAAACTGACATCAGAAAGGTGCATGCCAAGGACCCAAAGGAACATATAACAGGTTAGTATTTCTTTCTCAAATATGGAAGAAATGCATATTTTTAACTGCTGGAATGTAGTTGCCACATTTGGATGTCATGTGGTATGACTTCAAAAAAACTGTTAATATTAATCTGCAAATCTACATTTCTATGATAAATTTGATAGTGGTCTTTGGTGGGAAGAATGGCTTATCTTAGGTGGTCTTTGCCTGTAAAATTTGACTAAACTTGAAAACATCATGTGGCGAAGCCATTGCAGAACGTTTTACATGATAGATATTCGTCCTGCATTGACAGTTTCTGTGCATTTTTATGTTATTAATTATTCATAAACATACAGTTCTTTATTTTAGTGTACTTTTATGTATAATTTTGCATGGCTTTGTCTGCAATTTCAGTATTTCCCCTGATATTTTGGAAAGAACATTTTATTTATATTTAATGAAATGCCAAAACCATTTACCTACAGCATGAAATGTTATTTGGGTAATTATGCATTAATCAATGATTTATGACTATTTAACCTTGACAGATTTGGCGACCCATCCATCGTTAACTGATATATGATTTTCAAACTGGACTCATATTAGTGTTCCACAGAGGAGCAGATTGGTGGGGAGAGGATCCAGGGTGGGTGTTGGAGAAGTTGAATTGGTTGGGCTTTATTAAGCCAAACAGGTAATGAAGCGTCCAACTGAAGCCAATGAAGCCACGTCCCCATGGCTCCTGCACTGGAAAATTGAATCGTGCCACTGAGGATGCTCAGCTTAAAGTAATGAGTGGTAGCATGGTTGGCCGCTGTGAGGGTAAGCTGTCTAAGCGTGTGGTGATGGAAAGGGGAACACTGAAGGAAAGCAAAGTGATTTGTCAAAAGCTGCATGACTAAGCCAACTAATGTCTATTACACCAACTCCTAGCTGGCTGGGGATAAATTATATCAAGCGTTGCCCAAAGAAAATAAATGTTAAATATTCTATTCGTACATCAATGGAGCAGGGTTTTCTGGCTTTTAAAGATATTCTTTCTGGGGAGTGGTGTAAAAGCAAGTGGAGGGCTTCTAATATGCTCCTCTACAGAACCCCACCCATTGCCAGGGTCATGACAAAATGAAGTGACGGACATTGTTTTGCAGGGACATCAGAGCTATAATAATTGAGATGGGGATAGAGAATCTAGAAGTCAGAAAGTTTAAGGGTAATCTCTATTGTGCACTATAGATCTAGACTGTCATTTAGATGAACGGCATCGCCCCCTGCAGGAGGTCAATTTGTTAACCTTTTATTCACCTTGTTAAAATATGTAAAGAATACCCTCCACAGTTAAATCCATATTCACAGCGAGCTACCTTGTACTATTGTAGTCTGTATTGTTGGTCACTGGAGTAGTGCAAGCTTGCTAAAGGGCAATTTGTTCTAGGTGCATAAAAGGATCATATTTTGGGTGACATTTTGTTTAGAACTTTTTTGTGTTAGAATGTAATCTAGTTAAAAAATAACCACTTTAACGGTTAACAAAAAAATTTCATTTCGTTCTACCTTGAGTAAATATTTTTGTACCTAAGCATTATAATACTATTAGAGAGCAGGCCTAACTAATAACTAACTTTATATACATGAACATTGTCCTGTATTATTGGGAGTAAGAATAACCTACACCTCGAACCAAAAGAGTTCACTGCTTCGAACTTGTACCATTCAACTTGTTTAATTTGTGTTGGTTAATGTGTTTTCTACTGCCAATTTGATCAAACATTGTTTAAAGTTCACACTCACACTAAAATTGCGCTTCTTTCTTCAATTGCGGTTTAGATGCTTCCGCCATTTCTCCTAAACTAAATGATGCTGGCCATTTATATGCAAACCAGGCGATTGGGGGGGTGTTTGAAGCCTTATATAGTGAATTGTGGAGGTGTTCAGAAGGCCCGTGCACGTGCGAACAATTTCAGGACGTATGAGGAAAATAGTGTGGGGTTTTTGGGGTTTTATAAATCTGATGAACAGACTGTGTATGCATGTTTCCAGTTTTGTGTACGCAGATTTTATATACAGAGTTTTATACATTTGTCCCCTGGCTGGAATACAGGGGAATCATGAAGGTTCCATGTCGGACAGTAAGGAAGTAAGGAACATGGAAAAGGAAATTTAGAAAACATTTAAGAAAAGTGTTCAGAACAAGCAAAAATCAAACAACTTTTGGGAACATGTCTCTGAGTGCACTCCACAACAATTATTTGCTGCAGTGTTGGCTGGCCAATAGAGAGCGCTAGGGTGCCGCCCTCCCTGCCTCTACCAGAAAGTTTTTGGGTTTTTTACCCCAAAGCCTTTTTGAATAAACAATAATTATGTATTTTAAGTATGCATGTGTTTCATGTATGTGTTTACGTGTACTATATAAAATATTAAATATATTAAACTAAAACTAGCTGACTGTTCACCCCCTCTCTCTCATTATCTCTTCTGGGGTGCTCAGTGCAGTGGCGATAACTTTAGCACCCCGAGTAGTGTCAGCTTGTGGGGTGGAGGAAGTTGGTTTGCGACCTGCCATTAAATCAAGAGAAAAGAAGACAATGCTATATATAGACACGGCTATAAGACGAAAGATCTTAGGCTCCCCCTAATTCAAAAATATGTAAACTATTGCAAAACCCATTTGTGAGAAGAACTTTGGTGGAAAAAATACGAGTAGAAGAGCTTGGCTCAGCACACACAGAGTTCCCATGACCACATTTGTTTTTATATGTAGTTGACTTTAGCTTAACATTAAGCCTCACATTTTATATTATTATTGGCATTTAATAAATACTTTCTATTTCACAGAACACTGGTATCCTGCAGTTAACGTTAAATTGTATTGGTGAAGCTGACTGAACATGGCACAGCCCCACCTAGAATATTTTTCACCAGCCACCACTGATTTGCTGGATGCAGAAACCCTCTTGTTATGCTAGTTAAAAATCCCTTTAGCACCACAACGAGTTTGCTTGCACTAGTTATGTAATAAGGTTTGGTAAAGTAGCTAAGTAAAGCAAGATTCAGAATCTCAAGTTGTCATATTATTTATTTATTATAATTAGGCTATCGCCACTAGCCGTAACTTCACTAGCCTATATCAGCACTCTTTGTGAACACAAGAGTGTTTGGCCGTATTACATGGAAAAGATCAATATTCTTAAACCGTTAATCTGTGAGAGCTGAGTAACTTGGCCTTGCATTGAATACATTGATTCGAAAGTAACTCCATCAACTATAGATTTACTTCAAAGATGTACAATGTAACAGGTACGTAACAACAAATTCAAACCAAGCACAAACACACACTTTCTACAGCCCCACCACATTGCAAATCTAAAGTAAATTATGGATTATGGACATACAGCATTCATTTGTAATGAAAAGTATTTTAATATGATCAAATAATAGGCATTTTATGTTTTAAAAGGAAAAGGTGGGCTTACTGGGAGATCGTTGCCCCGATTGAGCCCCCCATGATGCCAATGCTGCCTGTGGAACACACCAAGCAATGGTAAATGCCTTACTATGTCCAGAGACCTGTATCACGAAGCAATTCAACATATCCAGTATATATTTTTGTTATCTGGCTTCACTAACCCTAACAACCGCAATTAATTCAATCCATAAAAATAGATTTACAATAGGTACACTACAGCTCATTGTTTGTACTTCACTTGAGCTATTAGTTAAAGAGAAAGAGGAAATATCTACAGTTGCTTGACATGTCATAAAGGTCGATTGACATCATTTGCCAGAAAAGGGGAACTGCAAATGATGGCCCTCACTTTGAAAGCCTTATTAACCACAACTTACTTATCACCACAACTTGTCTACTACTTCTGAAGTCTTTCTCGTAAAGGCATTTAAAGGTGCAGTATGTAGTAGAGAATAAATGGAAAGAATTTGAATCACAACCCTCAAAAAGGCCAACCTCCTGAGGATCCTTCCCATCCCACACATGCCCGTGCGCGTACATAAAGCGATGTCTGATTCCGAGGTGAGAAACAAAACAATCCCCTACGTCTGATCTAAAAGCTCTAAAACTTAGTAGTGCACACCAAAGCAACGAGCACAGACACAAATGGCCGTTTCCACAGTAATGTGGAAATAATAATTTTATTAGTATTGGTATGAGCTAGTGCATGACAATCGTTTTTATTTAGCTATGATTGGCAACATAACTACTATACGTTGCAGAGTATATCCAACATGCATGTAAACAATAATGACCTTTATGACATAAATCTGGCACAATACTTCCTAACGTTCTAAAACTGCACTTGGCGATTTGACAAGCCAAGTCTTTTGCGATGGCGTACGACTTCCGCCGCCTTGCAAGTTCACACACCGCTGCAACTTTTGTCTGCGACACGAATTGTAACAACAAGTTGCTTGGAGGGTGACGCTGTAAGCAGGAGGACCTTGGAGTGTGTACGCGAGGTGATTGACAGGCCGGTGGCCCTCACTCCTTGCAAAAACTCTCCTGATTGGGTGGGGATAGGTGGGCGTCCCAAAATTTTTTAAAAGCTGAAGACAGGGCCCAAGCGCTCATATATCTCTCTGAGTATTTGGTTAAATGATATCCTCCAGGAGGTGTGTAATAAACGTAAAAAAACATAATGAATGTAATATATTGCAAGAAATTCAAACTTACATACCGCACCATTAATTGATTTATTAAGCCAATGGGAGATGTTACCAACAAAGTGTCACGGTGTCTCTAAAGTCATTTATTTTACTTTATTATAAAAAAGAAAAGAAACAAGAAGGCAAAAACGCAAGTTACATTCACAATGACAAGACAAAGACAATAAAAGAAGGCATACAACGGTAACCGAAGTAATTAACCAACAGAAAACAAGGCAACACATATTTACGAGCAGGCCAGGCCAAGGCCAATAACGTAAGGCCCACAGAAACCATAACACAATCAGGAAGACATCTGGCCTCACCACATACTGTATATACAGCACATACAGCACATACAGTAAATCCTTGATAAATACATTTTAAAACATTTAATTTCAGAATCTTTCATTTCAGTTTCTATCTTTAATGTTCTCTTGCCTTGGTGTTTTTTTTAGGTGTGTGTGTGTGTGTGTGTGTGTGAGTGCGTGTGCGTGTGCGTGTGCATGTGCGTGTGCATGTGCATGCTTGCAGGCTGTACTGACTTGAGAGTGACCTTCCAAGGAGAGTTTTAACGCCAGGGCTCTCCCTTCCCATCACCTCTGCCGTACAGTCCTGGACTCTCTTCTTTTAAGAGAAGGTTTCACTGAGAGAAAGCAAGGACAGGATAAAGCCAGCAGGCATTTGACATTTCTCTGGCATTTCCCATTCTGCTCTCTCCATTCTTGTGGACATACACCCACTTGTAAACAGTATGATGGCTTTGTACAAAGGTTCAGATTTTACAATGGAGGACTGGAAAGCACTAACCTTTTACAACGCAGAGAGCAATATGCATTGTGTGTGTGTGTGTGTGTGTGTGTGTGTGTGTGTGTGTGTGTGCGTGTGTGTGTTTGTGTGTGTGTGTGTGTGTTTGATTGAGTGTTCCCCCAGCCCCCGTCTCCATGCTTTGTAAAATTGCAATCTAAAAACTTTGGACAAGATTGTCACGGTCCGGCCCCTAGGACTCTCCAGCTCTTTTTAATTAAACTTGGGGGAGACAGTTATTCTAGGCAGTGGGACTGTACACAGAGATTTAGAAATTTGATTGCTTTAGAAATGCTGGTATATCAACAAATCATCCCACTGGGTCAAGGGAGAACGATTGTTAGCTTTGGTCCTTTAGCGCTCTTCTCCCCCTCTTACTGTAGTTACTGCTTTTAATGGCAGTGCTGTCTCCTCGCTCTCTCTCTTTCAATTTTAACATTCATGCTGATTTATATATACAGTTACATTGCCAACTGCTTAAATATGCTTAAACACAGAAATGCTAATATAAGAATAAAAAATACACTCTTTTCAAAATCCGAGATGTCTGTATCTCATTCTCACTTTCTTTCACACAGATAAATTGATATAAATAGATTCACATGTAAAGCTTTTGAACACTTGGAAACGCTAAAGGAGAAAGGAGGCTTAGTTTTCTTTGTGTTTTATGGAACCAATGAGCGGCTTGATGAGACAGAACTACTATAAAGGATATGTTACTATTTACCAACATTTATGATTATGTGTTAGCATTTAATACACCCTACATGCTAAACTCTCTTTTTAAAGTTTTGATAAAAATAGTCTGTCTGTCAGAATATGTTTTGAATTAACATATTCTCTAATGCAAGAAAACCAGCTCAAATTGATTGATTGATTGATACAGTTACATTGCAGGACAAAGACAAACAAAGCTTGACAAAGCTTGTTTGAAACCTCATGAACCAAGGGGAAAAAAATGTTTTCACTCAAACGCTCTAGGATGCACTTGGTTTTGCATGTCTTGATGGGAAATGTATGAAAAATCCAAATCACCGAAACCATCCTTGTCTTTGTCACTAATTTTATTAATCCAACTATTTCTTGTAGCGTTTTAGCTACCTCAATTCAGAGTCAAATTGCCACTCCCCATACTCCATAGCCCTCTACAACCCCCTTTGCTGAACTTCTTGACGTACGTCTACCCTCAGAAGCCATCCGATACGCACCATTACATCCTGCTTGTTCCAATTAAGGCTGACACCATTAGTTGTCAGTGCCCTAAGGTAAGGTATGCTCCACCCCCTCCCCCCACCCACCCCCCATTTCCGTTTACTTAGAGGAGCCGCTCTGACAGTGTCGGCCCGCCGTGTGTGTGTGTGTGTGTGTGTGTGTGTGTGTGTGTGTGTGTGTGTGTGTGTGTGTGTGTGTCACGTGTTTGCTATGTGCCAAACCCATACACACCCACAAAGGAGTAATGCAGGCTTTTGAAAGGTTCTGTAACGTCTCATGCAGAGTAGAAGCAGAAACGATCAGGATCGGAAAATGTTTATGGTGGACAGTATTCAAGAGGAAGAATTGACTGTGGCTTCTGTTTGGCAAAACTAGCAAAACTATTAAATCCGTACATGCATAATCAGATTGAGAAATGTGTACTGAGACTTGTGAATGTGTACAGGGATCGGCAAAAGTGTATTCCGAATCTCTGCGTGCGTAATCAGGTTTGTAACTGTATAAAAAATGTCCGTGTGTATTCAGATTTGCAAGTGTATTTAGATTGGTATATGTGTAGACAAATGTGTGAATGCATACATAAATCTGTGAATAGATCGGTAAATGTGTACACAAATCTCTAAAAACGGGATATTAATGGCAGAAAAGTAAGTATTTTGCTGCAAGAGCTGGAAATACAAGCATATAATATAATAAAACATGTGATGCTTCAGTGACGCAGTGATGATCTTGTTATCGCAAAGTCTTATTCTTATTATTATTTAGGCCTGTTATTGGCCGCTTCACTATGCCCGCAGTTCTGACCCTAGCGATTCCATTCCAGTCCCGACAGGTCTTGGGAATTTCCTTCTAGTGCGCTTACATGTAGCTAAGTGATCGGTTCACGTGTTATATTTTTTATAATTATTTCTCTTCGGTTTTTGCCCCTATTGAAATGAATGGAAATGTTTTTGTCAAGGTCATGCATGCTGTTACAGTTGTATACTGACTGTCTTGGCCATTATGCCAAACACCTGTTACCTGCATCAATGACATTTCTTTCTTATTGATGAAACGCTATCGGACAGTAACATTCTCCATTGTCTTATATAGCCTAGTAAGAGAGCTCTCCTACTATCAAAATTCAATCTCTCTCACAAATATAGCCTAATATTATTTATTGACAGTACTTGGCCCTGTGATAGACTGGCGACCTGTCCAGGGTGTACCCCGCCTCTCGCCCTGTGTCCGCTGGGATAGGCTCCAGCCCCCCACCCCGTGACCCTGTACAGGATAAGCGGTAAAGTTAATGGATGGATGGACAGTAGTTGGTTGTGTTAATAAAGACACAAACAGGTTCTGTTTCCCCATTTTAAATATATAATGACGCCGAACACTTCTAGAGTACAACGTTCTACAGATAAAACTTGCGATGGGATCGCTTTCTGACTGTAACATTCTCCGCTGTTTTATGTAGTAACAGAGCTTTCCTACTTTCAAAATGAAATCTCTCACAAATATATTATTTATTGACACAAATAACAATAGTTGGTTGTCTCAATAAAGACGCAACAAACATAGGTTATGTTTCCCCTTTCCCCATTTTAAAAATATAACTACACAATGATGAAATTCGCCGATCATCTGGAATACGATGTTCCACATATAAAATTCGCTAAGGGAACGCTATCTGACAGTAACCTTCTTTGCTAAGAGTTGGTTGTTGTCACACAATGAAAGCGGAATGTTGTGTTTTAACTTCGTATCACTGAAGAGGCGCGCGAGTCGCGACTGCCCAGTTTGTCGATTAGTTCTAAAAAATACAAAACTGAACAGATGGGCAGAGATTCCATGCGAAAGTGAACTGAGCGCATTAAAGTAAAAGCTGTCTGTCCTTCCTGTAAACATCTACCCAGGTAGCCAGCGGACTCGGCCCTATTGCGGCCGAGTGTCGGTTCACTTGGTTGTGTTCTGGCATCGGTATGCCGAATGCGGGCCGGATCTGGCCCGTACAGAGTCTGCAGACTTGGCTAAGTTTCGCCTTTGTGGTGTCGGCCCGATGTCGGCTGAGACGGCTTTGACATGCTCCGGCGACCAGCATTCGGGCCTGATCTGAGCCGATTTTGGCTGAGAGTTGGGGGACTGCCTGTCTTACCGCTCGGGCCGACCACAGGCCATGTTCAACAGTTCAGATTCACATTATATTTATGACTGCGTTTTACGTATTTATGTGCGTAAAAAAATAGAATTATTTTGAAACTATAAAGGTGCACAAATTATGAAGTCATGAAGACTGTATTTACAATGCCTTATATTCATTTGTTTTAATGTTTTTCCCTTTTGTCCATAAAAATAACATATATAATGTATGATGCCCCTGCACGAGCATACATAAAAGCCATAAAATCCCACACTGGCTTGTGCAGGTTGTGATAAGTGCACATTACATGGGTTTCATATAAATGGCAGAATGACTTTTCCAGATAGCAAATGTACCCTAAGAACGGATGACAGCTTCAGGCTTCAAACAGATGAGGGGCATCATAGAGAAACCTCCCCACTTACGGAGACAGACATAGGGATGGTTTCTATGGTCCCTCATGATTGTATGCATCTTGTCTGTCTTGGCGTCACAAAGAAGCTGCTAGAGCTCTGGGCAGGAAGCAAAGGTCCACTAAGTTGCCACTTAGCATCTCAGAAGGTCAAACAGTTGTCTAGAAATCTGTTGTCATTTAAACGTCATATCCCTACTGAGTTTGCCAGAAAGCCAAGGTCTGTGGAAGAGAGACATAGATGGAAAGCCACAGACAGTTTTTATTGTATACTGGGCCAGTTGCGCTACATAATGTTCTTAGTTCACCAGTTTACAACAACTTTATGTTGCTGTATGTTGCCATCTCCATTCTGGCAAGTCCAACACTTAGTGCAGTTCTTTGGGATTTTTCAAACACCCTTCTTAGTTCTTTTGTAGAGCACTTTGGACAGCTTAGGGAAGGGACAATATTGTGTACAATGTGCATGGCCTTAAACATCTCAGTTGACGATGTAAAAGAACATGGCTACAACTTGGTCAACATCTCAGGTTTTCCCTTTGAGAACCTTCTTGGTCAAATCAAGAAGATGATTTGCAGCCCCCAGTTTCCAGTTGCACAAGTTGTGAGGCGTATATCAGAGCTTGAAAATGCAACTTGTAGCCAAAACACTAGAAATAGTTCTAAATTGGTAAAAACACATAATGAGGGTCCAGTGCCACCATACATCCTAGGTCCGGTTGATCAGTACAAGGAAATACATCAGGCAAATTTCTGTATGAAGTTATCCACGGGTGACAACTGCATTAGGAGCAATGGCAGAGTAGGCATAGTCCTGAATGTCATTGTAATTGAGGGTGACCCGTATTTGGTATACAATGAGTTTGTGCTTTTGAATTTGTGCTTCAAGCTTCTTTGACTACCCGATGGATTCACGCCAGTTGGGGGTGTTCCTTCTTACAGATTTGTTCCAGGATCTCAAATGTGTTAAGATGGATGACAATGTATCAAAGGATCTTCCATTTAGGAATACATTTGTTGGCATGCCTTTTCTTAATCTGTTGTAACCAATTAAATTGAGGAGTATGGGGGAAGGGATGCCAATCCTGTGTAAAACGTGGTTCATTCAAAACTTCTCAATATCGTTCATGGTCAGGTCTGTCTGGCGTTCTGCACCTATCTCCCACATAAAACAATGACAAAAACACTAATATATCGCTTAACATCGCTTGCTACATCTGCGATATTATCTCACTGTGTTTCTTTTGCAGCTATCGCCCATAAGCAAACTAGCAAGCTAACTAAAACTGTGCAACAATAGCTGCAGAACAAACGCCACATGGTCATAATATTGCAGATGTTTTCTGCGGCATAATCCACCCAGGTTATATTTTTTCAGTTTTAGGCTGTAGGTAGCAAAATGACTTTAGCCATAACTTATCTTTCACGAAGTAGTCACTGCGTGCACGGGCATTGTCGGACTCTGCTCCACCAGACGTTTTAATCCATGTCTGACGGCGATTGCATGTGAACACCTTCGGCATTTCTGTGTTGTTGAACCCTCCCTGCCTTCTGTCGCCTGCCTCAAATCTGGAAAGCGCAGTTTGTGACGTAAACTGCAATCAACGCAGCACAGACAACTTTCTTCTTATTTTTTGAGGTAGCAGTTGTTGTTGCATTACTGCCACCTTTAGGTTTTACTCTCCCTCCATGTCCAT
Source organism: Galaxias olidus (assembly GCA_026901105.3). NCBI lineage: Eukaryota > Metazoa > Chordata > Actinopteri > Galaxiiformes > Galaxiidae > Galaxias > Galaxias olidus. Next base: position 21,839 of record JAPMUY010008890.1, read on the forward strand.
GAGCAAAAAAGATTCACTAATTCACCCAACATATCAAAATTAAACTAGACAAAGTTGACACCTCAGTTATAAGTCTGATTAATAATGAAACGTGGTAGCCCATAGACTCGTTTTTACTGACCTGCTATAGTGACCCACTTCCTCTGTTTCATTCATATTCTCAAACACTCAGACTTAACATTAAGATAATTTGTGTTTGTATTTTCTAATAGTTTTGGTTTTTTTCACAATGTACCATATTGTGGACTTCCTCACCACAGGGGACACAGAAGTAGTCCCATCATCATGGGTAAATAATGGAAAAAGCTTCTGGCCACCCCACAAAGACAGGGGTCGATGTGACCGTGCAGTAATTTATAAAGACCATATTCGTCCAACTGCAGTTATTTACAACCCAAACCATTAGTAATTATGTGATGCGTCAGTGATGACTGACATTTTGAAATCGCAAAGTCATATTCTTCTTCTACTTATGAGGCTCTATTAGGTTGATTTTTATGGAATTAGATCGCTATCAATAATCACAAATAAATGCAGAACAATTCATAAATTTATTTCCTGATTAATATATAAATGGCGTGGTTCACAAATGTTATTAGGATTCACATAGTTTTTTGTGATTTATGTGACGCTGTTCATAAATAAATGCATATCAATTCACAAATGTTTTTATATATAAATGACGTAGTTCACACATATGTTTAGGTTTAAACAAATTTAAAAAAATCTCAAAGCGGTTACATTTATTTGAAACCTGCCGAATCTGCATTTGTAAAGTGCCTAACATTTGTGGATCACACCGTATTCGTGTGTGGATTTTTGAGAGCTCTTGCCACAGCTCGACTCACGAATAAAAAAAATTCAAATGGGGGAGCTCTGTAGCCAATCAGGTATGACTTTCCTTTTCAGCCAATCACTTACGTTTATACATTAGCGGTGCTAGCTTCATCATTCAGTTTAGCCAGACTGCATAAGCCAGTTACAGTTAACATAACGGTTACGGTCAGCCTCTGCCTACTTAATAGTCGCGTTGGGCGCCGTGTTTAGCCTACTGTTCAAGTGGTTGATGTGTAGAAGTGAGCATATAAAATATCGAAAGTTTGACATCAACGCAACTACAATTTTCAGTAAGCAACGAAGACTGAAACGAAATAAAAAATGCTTGTCAAAATTAACACTGCCGCAGTTTTGAGTCTATCAATTCCATTCTTGTGTCGACATGTCTGGTATAATACCGTATAGCGTGTATTTAGCTAAGTGATCGGTTAACGTGTTATATTTTTTATTATTATTTTTTATTGTTTTTTGCCCCATTGAAATTAATCGGGAGAAATTTTTCACGAGCAGATACAGCCATCTAGCATTGATGTTTTATTTGCATGTTGTTACGTCTGTATACTTCCAGTACCAATGTACTGGAAGATGTAATAGTCAGTGGATTATTAAAAACAGATATCAGTGATCATTTGCCAATTTTTATAACTTATGACTGTAAGCTTAGGAGACAAGTTAAGGCAAATTCATTCAAATGGGTAAGAGAGAGAACTGACAAAGCTATCAACGCTTTTAGAACAGACTTGATGAGACAAGATTGGAAGGAGGTCTATGATGAGGAGGTGGATAAGGCTTATGATGTTTTTCTGGAGATTTTTATCACACTGTATAACAAAAATTGTCCAATAAGAAATGACAAACAACAGGATGACTTTGATAACAACGGGGCTTCTAAATGCAGGTAAAAAAACACAAACCTTGTATAAGAGCATTGATAAAGCACAGAACTAGGGATGCTGAAATTAGAAATAAAAATATAAAAATAAATTGATAGCTATTACGAGGTAAGAGGAAATATTACATTTCAATATACACAGGATAGGATGCTATAATATCCATTATGCCATATTCCACGATGAGCACTTCAAAAGACAATATTTTAGAATGGACTTAGGTTGAGAGCAGATATGTCATTGGGGTTTTCAAGTGGGCACCCTAAATCCCAGATGTTTCGTTAATATGAGCCCACGGACACCTCCAGAAGGCTTAACGGTGAGCAATGATGTCTCAAAGCCACCCCCCTCTTATTCGGCACGGCCAGATGTTTAAAAAAACAAACAAAAAAGTTAAAAGTTATTTGTTAAACTGAATAAAGAATACACACAGGAGAGAAACCATTTCACTGCTCTGACTGTGGGAAAAACTTTGCTCGATTGCTCACCCTTCAAACACACCAAAGAATACACACAGGAGAAAAGCCTTATCACTGCTCTGAGTGTGGGAAAAACTTCTCTAATTTGAGAAGCTTTCAAATACACCAAAGAATACACACAGGAGAAAAACCATATCAGATGCTCATTTGCATCATCATTTCAGTGCTTTCTGTCAATACTTAACCGTATATTGTGCAAGCAATCCCTATGTAATAACTCAACAAAATGTAACACATTTTCACTTCATTATGTAATAACACCCACGTTGTTTAATAATCTGCCGCATTTTGTAATACACAGCTTGAACGCAATATGTAATAACTTTCCCCGCATTTTGTAATAAATTAATACATATTGCAGTGGTTATTACAAAATGCGAGAGTTGTACTGTTTTTTTGGAGGAAAAGGTAATAATATGGTGCATTATGTAATAACCAACCCTACGGGATGTCTGATAGCCACATACACATTTCTAAACTTAATTTACCTGTATTTAGCTACACCACTATTCATTTATTCATTGTTCTTATGAATCTTTGTAAAGCACCTTCAATTGCCACTGTGAATGAAAAATGTGCAACACAACATCTCCGGACTTGGAAGAGGGAGAATATGTTGTAGTGTCTATCACTGGCTACTAGTTGAAAGGCAACATGTTGAAAGGTATGATACTGAGTGTGAATAAACTGTTATTTCTCTGCAAAACAGGATTTAGATTTAAAAATTATTTCATTTTGAGTTTACTGTAGAGTAGCTTCTCAACTAATAGTAAAAGTTTAAAGATAAAAGCTAAACCTTTATGCTAATAACCATGTGCTGGTTAGCAATGACAACACTAGCTAAATTTCATTTTCCTTCACGCTGTTTAACATCATATGAATGTATTCATAGGAGTAGTTCACAGATTTGAAAAATGTCCATGTTTATTAACTCATTTATGTGCAAAATATTTTGGAAGCTGAGAGAGAAAGAATATTTCAAAGATATGAGAGTGAATCAGACCAAGAAAATGAACATGAGGAACGCACACTGGACAAAACCACAGGCTATGAACCCCTTGCTGATAGACCCCAAGATGATGCCCTGCTGAATGCACCCCAAGATGATGCCCTGATGGATGAACCCCAAGATGATGCACTGCTGAATGAACCCCTAGATGATGCCCTGCTGAATGAACCCCTAGATGATGCCTTGCTGGATGAACCCCTAGATGATGCCCTGCTGGATGAACCCCAAGATGATGCCCTGATGGATGAACCCCAAGATAATGTCCTGCTAGATGGACCCCCAGATAATGATGGAGATGGAAAACATGACATGCCCATCCTGCCAACAGAATTGCTGTAATTTATCATGCAGCTGACCCTTGATGCAGACATGTCAATGCTTGGGGTATTCAACAGAGTTTCTAAACTTTTTCAAGACCTTGCATCACTGTTCCATCCTCAAATCTACCTCAGGGAATCTTTAGCTGAAAGCCTTGACTTGGATTATGACAATGACAGTGTCAATAGTATGATGAGGCTCCACAAATCTGCTGGATGCGGTAGTGGTCTTGCAATGAGACTAAGGGAGTTATTCAGCAAAAATAGCAAGTGGATGATGGCCTGGGTCCCGCTTAAGTATGTGGGCTATGTCCATCCATCCGTCCATCCACAGGGCAGCACGGTGGCTCGGTGGTAAGCACTGTTGCCTCACAGCAAGAAGGTCCTGGGTTCAATCCACACCTGACCCAAGGGCGTTTCTGTGTGGAGTTTGCATGTTCTCCCCGTGTTCGCGTGGGTTTCCTCCGGGTACTCCGGTTTCCTCCCACAGTCCAAAAACATGCAGGTTAATTGGTGACTCTAAATTGCCCATAGGTGTGAATGTGAGTTGTTGTCTGTCCCTATATGTCGGCCCTGTGATAGACTGGCGACCTGTCCAGGGTGTCCCCCGCCTCTCGCCCTGTGTCCGCTGGGATAGGCTCCAGCCCCCCCCCCCCCGTGACCCTGTACAGGATAAGCGGTAAAGTCAATGGATGTGGGCTATGGTCAATTTAAAATCATGGACATTTTCTGGAAGAGATAGTATTTTCTCTTGTGTTTTGCTATGTAGGTGGATTTTCTTGGTAAAAGCAACTTCAAGTGTTCGTAGTGTTTAGATGTAGTTCAGTAGTTGCCAGATAGTGTAATTATTGTTAGGCTATATGTGTGTGTCTAACATGTAAACTATGGCCCTTTATGGGTGGGGGGGGGGCTTAGGATTTATGCTGTGGTTGCTCTTCACTTAATTGCCTAAATACTTAAGCATAGTTAAAGATAAGTCTTATTTAATATTAATATATTATTTAAGTCTAAATGTTCATCAATAGTGTTGTTGACCACTACAGCATGGCACGTGTTCTTTGCCAAAACATACCATAATTGGACATTGAAAGAATAAATCATTTGAAAGAATTTACTGTTCCATATTAGCCTTTTGTTGTGTAAAGCCCGAAGAAAAAACATGGAGCCGCCGCCCTGTGGGCCCACCACCTGCAGGGACAGACATTGGGGTTGGGTCCAATGCCAATCGGGTAGCAGGCATAGGCGGGGACCTAGGCGTTCTGACCCCTGGCATCGTAGACTGGTCCTAGGGACTTGGAATGTAACCTCTCTGGTGGGAAAGGAACCGGAGCTAGTGCGGGAGGTGGAGCAGTACCAACTAGACATAGTTGGGCTCACCTCGACGCATAGCTCTGGTTCTGGAACCCAAGTCCTGGAGAGGGGCTGGACTCTTTTCCGGAGTCGCCCAGGGTGAGTGGCGCCGGGCAGGTGTGGGGATTCTTACGAGTCCCCGGCTGGGCGCCGCTGTATTGCGTTTTCCCCGGTGAACGAGAGGGTCACCTCTTTGCGACTGCGAGTCGCTGGGGGGAAGGCTCTGACTGTTGTTCGTGCTTATGCACCAAATGGCAGTTCGGAGTAAGTGTACCTGGTACCAGAGCACTCTAGGCTGCAGATCAATGATCGACTTTGTGTTCGTATCATTAGACCTGCGGCCATATGTCTTGGACACTCGGGTAAAGAGAGGAGCTGAGCTGTCAACTGATCACCACCTGGTGGTGGATCAGATGGCGGGGGGAGGATGGCGGGGGAGGCTGCCGGACAGACCCGGTAAACCCAAACGTGTAGTGAGGGTGAATTGGGAATGTCTGGTTGAGGACCCTCTCCGGGAGGACTTCAAGTCCCACCTCCGGAAGAACTTCTCGTGCATCCAGGGGGAGGTTGGGAACATTGATTCCGAGTGGACCTTGTTCAAAACCTCCATTGTGGAAGCGGCTGCTAGGAGTTGTGGTCGTTGGTGCTTGTCGTGGCGGCAACCAAAGAACCCGCTGGTGGACACCAGCGGTGAAGGAAGCCGTCAAACTGAAGAAGGAGGCCTTTCGGGCTTGGTTGGCCCAGGGGTCTCCTGAAGCAGCAGACGGGTACCGGGCGGCCCGAAGGGCTGCAGCTTCGGTAGTCAAAGAAGCAAAATCCCGGATGTGGGAGGAGTTCGGGGACGCTATGGAGAAGGACTTTCGGTTGGCCTCAAGGAAGTTCTGGCAAACCGTTAGACGGCTCAGAAAGGGAAAGCAGGGATTGGTCCAGGCTCTGTTGAGCAGGGGAGGAGAACTGCTGACCTGGACTGGGGATATCATCGGGCGGTGGAAGGAGCACTTTGAGGAACTTCTTAACCCCGCCAACACGTCCTCTGTGGAGGAGGCAGAGTTCGAAGACTCGGGGGAAGTCTCAGCAATATCCCTGGCAGAGGTCACTGAGGTAGTTGGGAAGCTCCTCAGCGGCAAGGCGCCGGGTGTGGATGAGATCCGCCCCGATGCTGAAGGCTTTGGACATTGTTGGACTGTCTTAGTTGACACGCCTCTTCGGTGTCGCGTGGAGGTCGGGGACAGTACCATTGGAATGGCAGACCGGGGTGGTGGTTCCCATTTTTAAAAAGGGGGACCGGAGGGTGTGCTCCAATTATCGGGGTATCACACTTCTCAGCCTACCTGGGAAAGCTTATGCCAGGGTGTTGGAAAGTAGACTCCGACCGATTGTCGAACCTCGGATCAAGGAGGAGCAATGCGGATTCCGTCCTGGTCATGGAAGAGTGGACCAACTCTTTACCCTTCCGGGGCTGTTTGGGGGGACATGGGAGTTTGCCCATCTAGTCTACATGTGTTTTGTGGACTTGGAGAAGGCCTACGACCATGTCCCCGGGGAGTCCTGTGGTACTGCGGGAGTATGGGGTACCGGGGCAGTTGCTACGAGCCATTCGGTCCCTATATAACCGGAGTGAGAGTTGTGTCCGTATACTCGGCACAAAGTCAAATACGTTTTCAGTGGGTGTTGGACTCCGCCAGGGCTCCCCCTTGTCACCGGTTCTGTTTGTTATTTTCATGTATAGAATCTCAAGGCGTAGCCAGGGGGAGGAGTGTGTCCTGTTTGGGGACCTCAGAATTGCTTCTCTGATCTTTGCAGATGAAGTTGGCTTCTTCAGACTGTGACCTTCAGCATGCACTGGAGCGGTTTGCAGCTGAGTGAAGCTGTCGGGATGAGAGTCAGCACCTCGAAGTCTGAGGCCATGGTTCTCTGCCGGAAAACGGTGGAGTGCTCTCTTCGGGTTGGGATTGAGATGCTGCCCCAAGCGAGGGAGTTCAAGTATCTCAGGTTCTTGTTTACGAGTGAGGGAAAAATGGAGCGTGAGATTGAAAGGCGGATTGGTGCAGCATCAGCAGTAATGCGGGCGTTGTATCGGACCGTCGTGGTGAAGAAGGAGCTGAGCCGAAAGGCGAAACTCGCGATTTACCAGTCGGTCTACGTTCCAACCCTCACCTATGGTCATGAGCTTTGACCGAAAGAATGCCGTTGCTCCTTCGCGTCGAAAGGAGCCAGATGAGGTGGTACGGGCATCTGATTAGGATGCCTCCTGGGCGCCTCCCGTTGGAGGTTTTCCGGGCACGCACTACTGGTAGGAGACCCCGGGGTAGACCCAGAACACGCTGGCGAGATTATATATCTCGTCTGGCCAGGGAACGCCTCGGGATCCTCCAGGAGGATCTGGAAAGCGTTGCTGGGTATAGGGACGGCTGGAATACCCTGCTGAGCCTGCTGCCACCGCGACCCCGCCCCGGATAAGTGGCGGAAAATGGATGGATGTGTAAAAAAAAATTCTATTTTTCTGGATAAAATGTGCATAATCCTGATTGCTTGATGGCAGAACTGTGTGTATGTGTGTGCGTGTGGTGTGTCTCCTGACATTTGTGTGTACCATCACTTAGATGTTTGTGTCAGTATATCAGTCGTGCAGTTTCTATGTCTCCATGAACCCTCAAGTATAGTTTCCAAGGAATACAATGACGCTTAATGTAGTTTTGACCAATACTAAATACTACTAATCCATTTAACTAATTGTATCTTTTTTAAATTTATTTTTGAGTCAGTATTATTCATGCTGGAATGCATAAAATAAACATTGTTGTTATAATGTTATAATGATTTTAATGAATGAAGACATCCATTTTGGTTAGTTATTACATAATGCACCATATTATTAAATTTTCATCAATAAAACAGTACAACTCCCTTATTTTGTAATACCCACTGCAATATGTAATAATTTATTACAAAATGCGGGGAAAGTTATTACATATTGCGTTCAAGCGGTGTATTACAAAATGCGGCAGATTATTGCAAAATGTGGGAGTTATTACATAATGAAGTGAAAATATGTTACATTTGTTGAGTTATTACATAATACGGTGTTATTACATAATGTGTTGTTACACACCTGAAAAGAAGATAATCTTTCCCTACTTTGTTACTGCAGTCTTAATATATGACGCTCTGCAGATATCCCTATACCTATCCCTATTCCCTATGCCTGCAGGCACTTTCTGCCAACTCTGCATGGACACTTACCTGAAAAGAAGATAATCTTTCCCTACTCTGTTCCTGCAGGCTTGATAAATGACGCTCTGCAGGAAAGACTTACCTTTTATACCTTTGTCCTGAGATCAAACCACTTCGTGGTTTTTCAAAATGATGTTCCTTTACGTTTGTGCCCATATAGGATCCTTCCTTTTCAGCCACAGCCACTGGGTACTTCTTTCTGCTATATCTGATATAGCTTTTATGGTCTGGCGCAAATCTTTGCCGCAGATCCCCAACTCCTTAAATAGTTTCGTAGTTGATATTGCCACAAATCCACGGCATCCAACTTCCACAGGGCGCACCTCTGTTCTCCAACCTCGCTGTTCTGCTTCGGCTGCTAATTCGCTGTAGCGGAGTTTCTTTCTTTCATAGCCTCGTCGATTGCTTCTTCACACAGGACTGTTAGCTCTATAAAATAAACAATTTTCTGTGTGTTGGACCAGAGTAATAAGTCTGGTCTTAAGTTGGTTGTTGCAATCTCCGATGGGACTCTCAGTTGTTGGCCGACATCAGCAAGCATTCCAATCACATGCTCTCCTCAGCTGCCCTGAGCTTTGTTTTGTTTTCTCTATAACTCTTCTTTCCCGGAACTCCCTCCTTGACAAAGCCAATGTGGTGCATTTCGCCCTCTGCTCCAATTGGCAGGGCATTAACTGTTGACCGCCTATGCTCCATTGCTTCCGCCAAGCATTTTAGTACTTGATTGTGGCAACAGGTGTATTTTCCTTGAGTAAAATGGGTGCTCGTCCTGCACCCAGCCATTATGTGTTTGAGATTAGCCGTCCCGCCACAGAGGGGGCAAAATGGATCCTCATTGGTTGAGATTTTTGGTGTTGGCAGTACGTCGTAGGTTGCCCTAACAATAATTCTTGTGGATTCCATTCCCCACAAGTCTTTCCAGGTAATTTTCCTCTGCTGCACACTTTCCCAGTTCACCCATCGCCCCTGTTTGGCTTGTGAGACAATTTTAGCGCTCCTTACTGCTTCTGTTCTGTTCTTTCACTGATTTGCATTGTTCCAAAGGGGTTGCTTTTGACCATCTCGGTTTACTTGTACCAAGTCCAAATCCTCCTCGTCCATGTTGTACTTGTCCTATTATTTCCATATGTTTAAGGGCTGCTTTCGCTTAAAGTACGGCCTCTTTTGGATTCCATTTCCGTCCTGTTGCCAATCTGGGTGCCGCTTTTCTTACTATACTATCTCGGGATTCCGCAAGTGTCATTTCTAATCTAGCTTTTGTGCACTTAAATTCCTCTGTAAGCCCGGTAAGCGGCAGTTCCAGAGCTCCTATCCCATAAAGAGCCAGGCTACTAAGACACCTTGGCACCCCTTGGCCATTTCCTAGCATAAAAGCTGACTCTTCTTGCTAGCTTTTCAACTTTAGTGATGGGTACATCGCACATTGTCAATGGCAACCCCGACTTCTCAATGTTCTCTAGGCCTCTGTTCAGTTCTATCCTTAATTCCTCCACCTGCTCCGAGTCTTTAAGGGTAGCATTGTACCATTTTCCGAGGCTTTTGACAGGCTTTTCAATCACGATTGGAATTGGATCCTCATCTATGAAGACATTCTTTTGCACAATATTCCCTTAACAACTGATATGCTTTTGGATTTGCTTGGTTTTACTTTCATTCTAGCCCATTTAAGGTTATCATTAAGTTTGCTTAGCAGTCTTTTAGTACACGGAGCCGTTGTCGTCAATATTGTCATATCATCCACATATGCACGGGAGACGTAATCCTGCCCTTAACCTTTGCCCGCCAATGACCCATTTTGATGCTCGAATTATTACTTCCATAGCCATAGTAAATGCCAAGGGTGAGATTGTACATCCGGCCATGATGCCAATCTCCAAACGTTGCCACTCGGTGGTAAATGTCGGTGTATCAAAACACAATTGAATGTCCTGAAAGTATGCCTTAACCAAGTAAAAAATTGCATTTGGTACCTTAACAAACTCAAATGCAGACCACAAACGCTTGTGGGGCACAGACCCAAATGCGTTTGCCAGGTCAAGGAAAATGACATGAAGGTCCTTTTTCTCACGTTTTGCAAATTAAATTTGGTACCAAATCATGCTAGTGTGCTAAAGACACCCGGAGAAGCCTGAAATGCCTGCTTTCTGTACTGAGGTATCTACAACTTGTTCCTTGTACGGTATTTGCTGTCTTTGTGCTACTACGCTAAAAAATATTTTCCCCTCCACATTAAGCACGCAAATTGGTCTGAACTCGCTAATGTCACTGGAATCTTTCTCTTTTGGAATCAGTACTCCTCTGGCTCGACACCATGATCTGGGAATGATTTGTAAAGGCAGTAAAGTATTGGAGAAGAACAGAAATAATATGAAGTCAACATTGAAGATAATAAATAGCATTATTAAAACTGGTAGATGCAAAAAGCAGTTCCCAGAGTGGATGATGGCAGTCAATTAAATAGGGATGACAGCAGATGGATTTAATAACTTTTTTGTAAATGTGGGACCAAATTTAAAATCAAGGAACCAGATAATAGAGGTTGTGAGAATAAAGGGAATGCGCAGAATCCTGTTGATTCTATGTTTTTAACAAGGGTGGATGAAAAGGAAATAATTGACATTGTTAAACATTGTAAAAGTAAAATTTCTTATGCTTGGAATGGTATTGACATGAAAATTGGCAAGTTCGTAATTGATTGTATTACAAAACCCCTTAGAATATATCTGTAATAAGTCATTTGAAACGGGTATATTTCAAAATAAAATGAAAACCGCAAAGATCATCCCACTCTACAAAAATGGAGATAAACACATCTTTACAAATTATCGGCCGGTGTCCATACTTTCTCAATTCTTGAAAATGATTGAAAAATTGTTTGCGCAGCGCATAGAGTGTTTTATCGGTAAACCTGAGTTGCTAACTGATCACCAGTATGGCTTTAGGAATTTTAATTTAACATTTAGTTACATGTATTATATGCTGTGTATTAAACCATTTAGTTACATGTATTATATGCTGTGTATTAGACCACTTAATTACATATATTGTGTGCTGTGTATTAAAAGGACAATCCTACACATTAATCTGTTCAAGGTCTGTCAATGGTCATTGTTACTATCTCTGTAGACTCTCTCCCCCTCCCTTACAGCGCACTCGGGACTGATCCCATCTGGAGTGCCTAGAGGCTTAGGACTGAGCCTGCTGACCAAAAAGGGAGGGTCAAAAGTCTAAACCAATGACATCTCTCCATTCAGTTATCTTATCTTGTATTGTACCACTGTATAAAAGGAGGGCACACCCCTCCGAGGTTGTGGCATTCGGTATACTGGGGCGGTGTGTGTGTGCCACCCGATGATATCTTCTGATATCATCGTATTTTGTCATCATTTGATATCAGTATATTTGGACATTATTATACTGTATTGATTACTTTATTGATTAAAGCTTGCTATTGCTTATACCTCTAGTCCTGTCGTCTCTCAGAACTGCGGGACACGACAGGAAGAATAAGAACTTACATTTTTCGAAATTATGGAAGAAATTACAACTGCTATTGATGAAAAAAAGTATACGCTGGGCATATTTATTGATTTTAAAAAAGCCTATGATACTATAGACCATAGCTTATGTTAAAGAAGCTAGAGGGATATGTGTGAGAGGGATTGTAAATTCTTGGATAGGTAGTTATTTAGAGAGCAGACAACAAGTTGTACACATAATATGTGCGTGACATACAAGAAGGTGGTCTGTGGAGTGCCACAAGGATCAGTGTTGGGACCAAAATGGTTTATTTTGTATATTAATGACATTTGTAAAGTTTCAGACCTCTTTAAGATTTGTTTTATTTGCAGATGACACATATGTTTTGTTCAGGTGGAAATATTGATCAACTGGTTGAATGCCTTGTAGGAGAGTTAGAGAAACTTAAAATATGGTTTGATAGAAATAAATTATCACTTAATTTGAACAAAACGAAATGTATGGTATTTGGGAACCGCAAAGTAAAAAAAGTGGTAAATGGGATTGAAATTGAAATAAAATAAATAATGAAATAATATGAAATTAAATTCTTAGGTGTGATAGTGGACCACAAGGTCGGTTGGAAACCACATATTTCCTATGATAGTCCAAACTATCGAAGTGTACGGCAATAATGTACAAGGCTAAGTATTTGTTGGATCACAATGCATTTCACATTTTGTACTGTGCCCTCACATGATGTATTGTGTGGAGGTATGGAGTAACACATTCAACACATCTAAATTCCATCCATCCATCCATCCATCCATTTTCCGCCGCTTATCCGGAACCAGGTCGCAGTCGCAGCAGGTTAAGAAGGGAAGTCCAGACGTCCCAATCCCCGGCAGCGCTTTCCAGCTCCTCCTGGGGGATCCCGAGACGTTCCCAGGCCAGATGAGATATATAATCTCTCCAGCGTGTTCTGGGTCTCCTACCAGTAGGGCGTGCCCGGAAAACCACCAATGGGAGGCGCCCCAGGAGGCATCCTAATCAGATGCTCGAACCACCTCATCTGGCTCCTTTCGACGCGAAGGAGCAGCGGCTCTACTCCGAGCTCCCTCCGGATGACCGAGCTTTTTATCCTATCCCAGCTACCCTACGGAGGAAACACATTTCAGCAGCTTGTACTCGCAACCTCATTCTTTAGGTCACTACCCACAGCTCAGGTGATAACGTAGACCGACTGGTAAATCGCGAGCTTCGCCTTTCGGCTCAGCTCCTTCAAGACGGTCCGGTACAATGCCCGCATTACCCCGCTCTCGCAGACTCTGGGGGTATTTTCACTTTAGTTTTGTTAGTAGCTTTTTGCTTCCGCCAAGCATTTTAGTACTTGATTGTGGCGCCAGAAGTATCTTCCTTGAGTAAGGCTCGTCCTGCACCCAGCCATTATGTGTTTGAGATTAGCCGTCCCGCCACAGACGGGGCAAGTTGGATCCTCACCTACCCATTGGCTGAGATTTGTTGGGTTTGCCCTAACAATGAAGCTAATTCTTGTGGATTCCATTCCCCACAAGTCTTTCCAGGTAATTTTCCTCTGTTCCAAACTTTCCCAGTTCACCCATCGCCCCTGTTTGGCTTGTGAGACAGTCTTAGCGCTGCCTTACTGCTTCCTTGAGTATATATAAATATAAATTAAATTAAATTAAATGTACTTATGCTTATCTATGTGTGGTGTATGCATGTATGTATATGTATGTAGGTATACACATGTGTAGTGTATGGGTATATTACACTATACTGAAAATAATAATAATTAGTGTTTTGTCAATGATGTGTGAAGGGGTGGCAATTATGAGAAAACCTCAGCTAACCCCTTTTCGGTCTGATTTTGTGTATATTTAGGAGTGTAACATATGCATATAAGGACCAAAATAAATCATTTCAAATCAAAAAATATCAAGCTCTCAAATTAGATACCATGATGGTACCAATATGATACCATCAAATGGATGCTCTTTAGTGAGAAATAAATATGGTTCAGTCTCACTGTGAGCACTGTGTGAGTTCTCTAATTTCTCTTACACGTCTCTTTTCTAGAGTCTCACCTGATGGAAAACTGAGAGTAGTGCAAGCTCTCAAATGAGTCTCAATGTGATTGGATGCACTATATCTCTTGGTTTATCACATACAAATCTTGTGCCCATTTCCCATTGTAATCTTAGACATGCACTTACCACATGAGATTCAATTATTAAAGGCAATCAATTCATGCAGTACCAGACATATTATTAAAATAAATAAATAAATAAATAATGCAACTTCTCACACACACTTTAAATAATACAATTTACATTCCGGTCCTACAACCGGCTGACAGAGCTTTCTAATAGTATGGAAGTCTATAGCGGCCACTAGAGAGTAGTAGTAAAGTTAGACGTTGCAGTTGTGTTGATCTAATATCTTATCTTTTCCAACTTAAAAATTGTGAATTCTTTCTGTATATAAACCGCCATAACCGTCCTCTCGACCGGCGTGGGAAACGGATCGCCAATGGAGTGTGATTTTACAGCTTTCCTGCTTGGAAGCAAAACAATGGAACTCAGGTCACTGAGTTACAAAGATGCGTCGCATGGCAAGGATAGCAGCTTTAAGAAGATCAAGGATCACTTTCAGCTACATTTCCCGGCACATATTTGTGTGTTCACGGCATTTTAACACAGACCTACCTATAATCAAAACACATTTAATTGTTATGTGGTTACCGCTAGCTCAGCATTCATTGCGTAGGGTAGCCAAGCTGTGTTGTTTATTGGGTTGTTGCTACACTGCTACATTTTCACAACTAGCTGGCTGCAAAGCTACATGACTGATCACTGATCATTGTGTGTGGTTTTTTTAGGCAAACCAGCCTATGAAATGCTACAGTGTCATCCCGACTGGGTACCTTCATTATACCTCGGGCACGCAGAAGTCAAAGCAGCACACACCGGTTTAACCGGAGGATGAAGAGACAGCAAGCTTTAGCAGTGAACAACACCCCCGGATCTAGCTGGCCAGAGATCAGAGATGGATGAAGCTGTACCACCAGACTACGCAAAGTTCACAGGTAGAGGAAACTGCACCACCGGATGCTATTGCACAGAGGCCCGAGGTGGATGAAGCTGCATCAAACGACAACACAGGAGAACAGCAGGGATGCCGTTTTTGTAGCAGTAGACATGCTGAAATTAATCACTTGGAGGAGAACAGAATACTGAAGGAAGAGCTCTCCCAGAAGAAGATGGATGAGAATTTCTAGAAAGATAATGAAGTTAAGGTCAAGTACTACACTGGGTTTCCATGTTTCGCTGTTGGGTGTGCTGACGCAACTTCTTCCCTGCCTATCAAAGACAGGCCGAAAAATTACTCATTTTCAGATGCTCCTCTTAACTCTGATGCGCCTGAGGCTGAATCTGCGGCATTACACCACAGGGAGCTATCTCTTTCATTTCCAAAGGGTGAGGAGGACGTGTCAGTGACAAGCACATGACTGAGAACAGCACTGCCTTCTAAATCAACTATTGCCTTGAGACTTTGTGTTGGCGGATCATGGATTTGACATCGGGGACAGTGTTGAACTAATGTGTGCAGAAGTTAACAGCAACGACAACAGCTGTTGTGCCGTTATTCAAGTAAAAGGGGCAAATCCCAACTGTTACCGTTGTGTCATTCTCGGTCTGTGCCCAGGAACCTCACATTTGGCGCTAGAAGCTTGCATTCTCCCCAGCACTCTCCAACCTACTGCAAAGAAACCGAGGGTCGTACTAATCACCCCAAACTACCCAAAACAACCCAAACGTACCCAAAACAGCCACAAACAACCCAAAAGTGCCCACAACACCACAGTACAGCTACCCAAAACAACCCAAAAGTACCCAAACAACCCAAAACAACAAAGTACATATACCAAAAAGTACCCAAAACAACCTCAAACAACCCAAAACAACACAGTATAGGTACCCAAAACAGCCCAAAAGTACCAATTGGGCATTACATTCTTCAAACTTGACCAACACTTAGACCATAGCCTGCTGTAATTAAAATATGTCAGACTTGTTTTCATGGATGCACCTTCCCAGTATTTGTTTGTGGTGCTAAACTAAAATCATTTAGTTACAATGATGGATGGCCTACATAAAGGTAAAAAGGTAATACACACAAATAAAAGTTGATTTATCTCAATTTCACCGATTTATTTTTGACATTTCAACAAACATGCTAACGTTTTGTCCCGAACTAACATTACACGGAAGTCCCACTCACAGGAGTGATTGACAGGGTTGACATCGATAAAGAAGTCAAATATATCATGTGTGTTAAATTAAATTAAATTAAATTGACATTATGAACACCAACAAAATGTGTTACTTAATTTTTCGTCAGTAAATTCAATCTTTCGAAACACATTGGATGCTCCAATTATTATTATTATTTTTTTAATTATTATTATTATTATTATTATTATTATACATTTAATTTATACAGGATTAACTTAACTGAGCGGTCTTTTTTCGAGAAGGGGGAGGCTGTAGACCTGGAGCGCATGCCCACAAAAGGCCCCATCCAGTTTTAGAACCCTGTTACCAGGCTAGTAGTATACTTATCGTCCGATTGGTGGCAGTAATGCACCTTAAACTGGTTTGTATGCATGTATGTTTATGTAGGCCTATGAGCGAACGTTCTCTTGGACAGATGGGTTTAAAACATTAATCATTAAAACATTAATCGTGAAACTGAATTCTGTACTGTTTTTTTTATATATTTTTATGTATTTTATGTATTTAAATATGTGTATAAATACATGGAATGTTTATGGATTTCAAAGACCACACATGGACTAAACTGCCTGAATCTGCAGCACCTCTATTCACCCTAGTCTGAAACGTTCCGTTTTAGCCCGTCTCTTTAAGGCCCCCCCTCCCGACGAGCCAAGTCTGCTCTGATTGGTCAGCTGGCCAAACACCTCCGCTCTGACTGGGTCTGGTTGAAGGCGTGCCAAACATTATTCAGATGTGTGACTTAGTGACGTAGATAAGTTACGAAGAAAACACTGGACTACAAACAAGGCATTTTAGGCAGTTCAGGAGCAGTGCTTTCTGTGAGAGAGAGTAGCTCCCTTTGGCGTGGACTATGGCTTTGCAACTTTTCAGACCTTTTACATGCACAAAAAGCTTTATAACACACTAAAGGAAAGGGAAAAACCCAAAAAGCATAATGGGGCCTCTTTAAGACTTTAGTAGCCAATGTGTGACTCCATGGAAAAACGTAAACATCCAAATTGTGAAGGTTAGCGTTCTCTAAAAAAAATACAATACAACTTAACTCACATTCAGTATGCAGTGTCTTACCCAAGTGCAGGTGGATGAGAGTCCATCCTACACTAACTCTTACTCGGGTAATGTAAAACGTTTTATGAAGAACTTATTCTGCCTTTTAACTCTATCTCTCCCTTTGTCACTCTTATTTTCTTAGACGACACAAACATACAATTCTCATAAAATAACTGCAAGGCTTATAAGAAAATTCAAAATTTTGGCATCGGAACAACATCTAATTTTTCAAGTGCAACAAGCATGAACCAAACTACAGCTTCTTGCTGTCGGATTTAATTAATCTTTGCCAAGAATCACAGTCTAGGTTCATGACTATTCAAATTAATATAAAGCATGATACATCCCCATGGCGGGTGAGGCTGATGATTGGGAAAGCCAATATTTGACCAACTATGTTAACGCCCACGGAGGACAACGATTGACGGGTCAATGACGGATAAAGATTTTGAAAAGACCAATTTTTAAATACAAAAAATAAGGATATCTTTCGCAATTTTTCAAACATTTGGAATGTTGCGTATACATGCATTTATACAAAAACATTAAGTTAAGGGAATTTTGTGATTTTTAAGCAAGGTCAATAGCCGATGACCTAAAAAATGTCATGTGGTGAGACCGTGAATTATCTTACAATTAATATGATTCCTTAACATACTTAACATTTTAAACAAGGTTTCATTATTATTGTACGTTTGGAAAAACAGTGTTTGCATTTATTTGGAGTTTCTCAAATCATCATCATATATTCACATTCTATAATGGCACAGCCTCTTTAACCAGACATATTTTTCTTTTAAAACCCACAAAACTGATTAAATTATTAAACAGCCAGTATCCACTTAAGCATAATGTATCAGTGATGAATGTTCCAGCCACAAAAATCTACTAATCTATTTTTATTGAATACAGTTATTGCACTTATTGGTTGCACCACATGATATATGGGCACACCAAATTATACAATTGGTTAAATTCTATTTAAAAAGACCAACACACACAATAACACACTAAATTCCATTTAACTCATAAAAACATTCATAAAAACAGCAAGACACATTTAAGAGCTTTGTAGTGCACTATAGTGATTGTTCGATGGACACAATTCATCACATTTTATATACAGTGGCTTGTTTATTAGACAAGTTTATTCGACCTTCTTGAAATTTATCAGATTTGTCTGGATTACAAACATTGAGATTTTGTTCTGTTTCATATTTTATTTCAAAAGACTGACCCTCAAAATATATTTTTTAAAGTGACATTAGTTTTATGTTAGAAACATTTTAGTAAGAAAAATAAATAACTGAAATATGCTGTTTGCATAAGTATTCAACCCCTGTGCTTTGGAAACTACAAGTTGACACAAATGAAAAATATTGCCCTAACGAGGACACCCGTAGGCCTTACAATTGGCCACACCTCGCTCACATTTTCTGTAAGAAGCCATTACTCAAGAACAACCATATCAAAAAACAGTTTGCCAGAAAGCATGAGAGTGACCCAGCTAAGATGTGGGACAAGGTTTTGTGGTCTGATGAGACAAAGAAATTTTTTGCCAAAGTTCAAAGCCGTATGTGTGGTGCAAACCTAACACTGCCTGTGCCTCAAGAAACACCATACAGGTGGCAGCATCTTGCTGTGGGGATGCTTTTCATCAGAAGGGACTGGGTATCCTGTTCAAATTTAAGGAAGAATGGATGGAGCAAAATAAAGGGAGATACTGCAAAAGAACCTGCTTCAGTCTGCTAAAAAACTGAAGCTTGGGCGAAACTTTACTTTTCAGCAGGACAGTGATCCCAAGCACAAGGACAAAGCAACACAGGAGTGGTTAAACAACAAAAAAGGTTAATATCCTAGTCAAGCCAAGTCAATGTCCAGATCTCAATCCATCGATAATCTGTGGAACTGTCTGAAAATTGCGGTCCAACCAACATGAGCAACCTGGAGCAAATCTGTCAAGGTTAAATAAATCATAAATTAATGCATAATTACCCAAATAAAATTTCATGCTGTAGGTAAATGGTTTTGGCATTTCATTAAATATAAATAAAATGTTCTTTCCAAAATATCAGGGGAAATTACTGAAATTGCAGACAAAGGTATGCAAAATTATACATAAAGGTATACTAAAATAAAGAACTGTATGTTTATGAATAATTAATAACATAAAAATACACAGAAACTGTCAAAGCAGGACGAATATCTATAATGTACAACGTTCTGTAATGGTTGCTCCATATGATACTTGGTTTCACCACATGATGTTTTCAAGTTTAGTCAAATTTTACAGGCACAGAATTGACCACCAGCCATTCCTCCCACCAAAGACCACTATCAAATTAATCATAGAAATGTAGATTTGCAGATAAAACCTAACACTAATAGTTTTTTTTAAAGTCATACCACATGACATTCAAATGTGGCAACTACATTCCAGCAGTTAAAAATATGCATTTCTTCCATATTTGAGAAAGACATACTAACCCGTTAGATGTTTCCTTGGGTCCTTGGCATGCACCTTTCTGATGTCAATTTCTGTACTTGAATTGTTTTCAAATTAAAAATCCCAAAATTGCATTTTCTTGATGGTCTCACCAGATGATATCTCATACAATGAATGTCTTCGGACAACATTCATTTATATATTGTGATGAAAATAAAAATGCAGATGCTTTGCAATTTTGTCAATTAATAGAAAACATGTTTGAAATTATGCCAAATGGGGCAGAAGATACATCTCAATAGATCAAAAGTAATTTTAAACAAATTTTCAAAATAGAAGTCATGGCTGGACGGTTGCTCCACATGATATTTTGACACTTCAAACAACAAAAAAATTACCAATAACTAAAAGGTTTGGAAAAGTTAAAGTGGGTACGTACATGGGAAAGGTGATATATGAGTTGTCTTCTTATGTGTTTAGACAATTTTTGAAAGGCAAAAAATGCAGTTGGACAGAAAAAGTAGGCGTCACGTCATTGACCCTCATACAATATGCACTGGAAAACAATAAGGCACTGCTAAGAATGCAGCACAGTAGGCCGACTGCTATATTTTATATCACCATCATATCATCATACTTGTTTTACGTAACGACCACGGAGAACAACTATGTTCATATTGCCGCAATTATGCAATTATCGCAAACAATAACGCACAGATGTGGCGGGGGTTAGAAATTGTTGGGTTAAAGTATTGCCAATCCAAAACATTTTAAACGCAAGCATTGGGTATGTTAGCCATGCCAATACGATTTGTGATTTATGTTTCGATTACTAATGTAACCAACCACGCAGTTAGATCATCATTACTTCATTATTGTTTTATTATTATTATTATTAGACAAGTTTAGGGAAGGCTTCGCCTTCTATGCCTATGGCTGTCAGTCTTTTTGACCGCAGATTATCCAGGTTTGCCCAGAGACATTTTTTGTGTTGCTCTCAGTATCACAAGCGAGAGGCACGTTCACTACCCTAGATAGACATTGGCGTTGTTGCCTTGTTTTAGAAAGTTCGCTTGCGTCTTTGTGGCTGTAGTGATAGTTGAAAATATATTTAGTTTTTTATTATTGTGAGAAGTTCTGGAGCGCCGCATTAAGGGGAACACTTGATACGTGTTATAAGCCAGTGCCTTAATTTTAACATTAAAGAAGTTCGTTTTGCAGCATTCCAGCAAGCTATCATAAGCTAAATCAAATGCTGTTGTTACTCACAGCAACTCACACTTTAGGCTTGCTAACTTTGGTTCAATTTGCTGTCCAATTCAAGTCAACGCAATTCTTTTAAACGTTAAACAGATATTGCTCAGCTCACATTCAGCACGCTGTGTCTTGTTAATGTTGTGGTTAAAACTAGATGGTATGACATTTTCTGAAGAAAATGTAGTCTGCCCATAACACATGTGCTGTATGCTATAAAGATTGACTTATGATGTTACATTTCATACTGTATGAATGTAAACTATTTAAAACAATAAAACGTGTATTCTGTATGTTTAATGTAACCTTATAAACAGATGTAACTGTATGAAACCGCATGCAATTAGACTGGAAGTCAAGGAAGGCCATTTTATACCATAACATATTTTAAACCTCATAAAAAAAAAAAAAAAAAAAATATATATATATATATATATATATATATATATATATAAGTATTATGTGTATATAAGTATATAATTAATTATAACATATTAAAATATATGATCTATATGCATGTGTATGTGTGTGTGTGTGTGTGTGTGTATCAACCTCTCCAAATAGCCGGTAAAAATAAACTTTCACTTCTAGCACATTTTTGAACGTCCATTTAACGTTTTTTGAACCTCTTTTCAACCAAAAAAATGCTAACTTGGTTTGTTCACCTTACCCTATCCTACCGTTTTCCCTACAGAAAATTCGTCACATCCTGAATGTTATGCCATTGTACATGTTGACTGATCTTCTAAATGAAAACTACTACCAACTAACAGGGTGGAATGGGATTTCAAGGACTGACAGAACGTCCTAAATATAACCATTAAGTAAACTTTTATAATCAGAGATTCTAACAAGGTCCATAAAATAATCAGTTTTTTTTATGAATATTCTATCAATTTATGGCCTTGAAGGGTTAGGGTTAGGGTTAGGGTTAGGGTTGAACAAACAAATTTCATTCTAAAAGCAAGAGACGGGTATTTTGTCTTTGTTAAAACAGCATAATATTCTGTAAAAGCATAAAATATCATAAGTCATAGAACTCACCCTTACATTGTACCCACTAAAAACAAATTCTGAGTGAGAATTCATGATTACTCAAAAGGTACTCACTCCTTCAAAAGGTATCAAAAGGCTTAAAACAAAAGTTTGAGATAATATCTTTGTATGATAAAGATGATCTAACCTTGTAATTAAAGCCTGTTGGAATCCAGAATATACAAATTTTACGGCAAATATGAAGAGAGATTTCCTGGGGACAGTAAAAACACTGCTGCCAGCTGCCGTGGCACACAGTCCTGACAGTTGTGCTACTTTAATGCATAAAGTTGGTGGATTGCGGGTTGGGTTGTTCATTAACGCATGTTTTTGCGGGTTGGTTCTCATAACGGGTCGGGTGAGTGCGAGTAATAAAAAACACTGACCCGCGCATCACTAGTATGCACTCCAGGAAACTGGTCATAAATAGTGAGAGAGATAATATTTCGATTTATTTTACACAATGGTATCAATTCCAAAGCGTTAGTCGAGATTCATCTTTCTGCCATCAATCGCGGTTTAATTTCTCCAGTTCTGTGCGTACGCATGAGTCGAAGTGTCCATGGAAGACCACACATTTTCAGGTCAACTAAATTTTTTTGATGGTGTTGCGTAGAAAGTGGAGTACACGTTTTGTGCATATGCTACGTTTATTAATGAGGCCCCAGGTCACCACCTCGATAGCTATAAATTCTCGAAGCCCTCCATCTCAATAGCTATAATATCCCGAAGCCATTCTCAGGTTATTACAATGTAGTGCAGAGAAGGATTGAGTTAGAGGCAGGGACTAAGATCCTTTAAACACCTCAACCTCCCAGCGTAGTCAAGCATAGAAGAGAACCCCTACTACAGTGAACTGGTCCCGTCCGTTCTATTAGGACATTGGCATCATCTTGTTGTAGGCTCAATACCATAAAACCTTCCAGGAAGTAAGGTACAACCTTCAAAAAAATACAGTTGCATATCTCCTCAAACTTAACACATGAAAATACAAATATTGATCTTGAAGGTGATGGAACCTTCATGAACCTTGTATTATTAAAAAATAGATAATGTAACACCTTAAACCTGTATTTAGAATTACATCGGGTACATGTTCATGTAACAGCCACCGGATACATCACTTGTTAAAAGAATTTAAAACAATCTCAGACATGTTTTTATTATATTTAAAAGCATGTTCTTATTTTAACTATGCATGTTTTTAGTTGTATCAATTCATTTTATTTGCATGTGTGTGGTTTTAATTTAGTGTTTATTGGCTGATTGTGAATGTGTCTTAATAAGATTATCTGTTGCAGATGCGCTGTTTTTAACCCATACAAACTGGTGTGGTAAATTGGAAAGGAGCCAGTAGGAATTTGTCTCAGCACAGGAGAAGATGGTTTTACTCAATCTTAAATGGTTTTGTGACTTTTAATTGCAACTCGTTTTATTTTCTGGAGTTGATTCCAGTTTTGATTGGTTAAGTCTTTTATTGAGATCCCGTCTGACCCGTGCTGTCCCAAGCTACAGTGCTGTGAAAAAGTATTTGCCCACTTACAGATTTCTTCTGTTTTTGCTTCTTTGTCACACTTACATTTTTCAGATCATCAAACAAATATTTATATCAGACAAAGACAACCTGAGGGAATACAAAATGCAGTTTTTAAATGATGATTTCATTTATTAAGGGAAAAAAAGCTATCCAAACCAACCTGGCCCTATGTGAAAAAGAAATTGCCCCCTAAACCTAATAACTGGTTGTGCCACCCTTGGCGGCAACAACTGCTATCAAGCGTTTGCGATAACTGGCTCTGGAGGAATTTTGGCCGACTCTTCTTTGCAGAATTGTTTGAATTCAGCCACATTGGAGGGATTTCGAACATGAACGGCCTGTTTAAGGTCATGCCACAGCATCTCAATCAGATTTAAGTCCGGACTTTGACTAGGCCACTCCAAAACCTTCATTTTGGGTTTTTTGAGCCATTCAGAGGTGGACTTACTGGTGTGCTTCGGATCATTGTCCTGCTGCATAACCCAAGTGCGCTTGAGCTTAAGGTCACGAACTGATGGCCAGAGATTCTCCTTTAGGATTTTATGGTAGAGAACAGAATTTATGGTTCCATCAATTACGGCAAGTCACCCAGGTTCTGAAGCAGCAAAGCAGCCCCAGACCATTACACTACCACCACGTTTGACTGTCGGAATGATGTTCTTTTCCTGAAATGCTGTGTTAGTTTTACGCCAGATGTAACGGGACGCACACCTTCCAAAAAGTTCCACTTTTGTCTCATCAATCCACAGAATATTTTCCCAAGCCTTGGGGATCATCAAGATGTTTTTTGGCAAACGTGAGACGGGCCTTTGAGTTCTATTTGGTCAGCAGTGGTTTTCGCCTTGGAACTCTCCCATGGATACCATGTTTGCCCAGTCTCAATCTTATTGTGTAATCATGAACACTGACCTTAACTGAGGCAAGTGAGGCCTGCTGTGCTTTAGATGTTGTTCTGAGTTCTTTTGTGACCTCCTGGATGAGTCGATGCGCTCTTGGAGTAATTTTGGTAGGCCAGCCACTCCTGGGAAGGTTCACCACTGTTCCATGTTTTCTCCATTTGTGGATAATGGCTCTCACTGTGGTTCGCTGGAGTCCCAAAGCCTTAGAAACGGCTTTGTAACCCTTTCCAGACTGATAGATGTCAATGACTTTGTTTCTCATCTGTTCTTGAATTTCTTCAGATCGGGGCATGATGTGTTGCTTTTTGAGATCTTTTAGCCTACTTCATGTTGTCAGACAAGTTCTATTTAATTGATTTCTTGATTCTACAGTTCTGGCAGTAATCAGGCCTGGGTGTGGCTAGTGAAATTGAACTCAGCTTTCCAAAAAATTTGGTTAATATCAGTTAATCCATGATTTAACAAGGGGGGAGAAATTACTTTTTCACATAGGGCCAGGTTGGTTCGGATAGCTTTTTTCCCTTAATAAATGAAATCATTGAAAAACAGCTTTTTGTATTTACTCAGGTTATCTTTGTCGTATAAATGTTTGAGATTATCAAACACATTTTTTTAAGTGTGACAAATGTGCAAAAACAATAAGTATCTGGAAGGGGGCAAATACTTTTTCAGAGCACTGTATTTGCCTCTGTATAATTGATATGCATCTCCTAGACTGTGATGTCCTTGTAACTTTTTATCCAGTTAATTTAGACCGATTATGCTGGCTGAAAATCTTCTTTTGTAAACAAATCTTCTTGCATATTATTTATGGTTTTGGCAACATACTCCTTCACCATACTGTTAGTAACCAGCAGCTTTTCAATTAAGTGTTTCCCGCTAAAACCAACAGGGAGTGGCGTAGTCCGTTGTTTCTTTTATGCTTAAAGATTAGCCCTTGGCTACATTCACACATAATAACGCTTACAAGCAGGCAGCCAGCTTCTTGACATATAATACTTATCGCTGGGAAGTCTTGTAACTGACAGTTGGCCCCTCTGGATCAAAAACTGTTTTTACTGTTCCTTATACATGAACCTCTTCTCTGGGATCAAGAGTGTATTGGCAGGCAGAGGGCGAGATATTAAATTAATCTATAAAAAAAAAACAGACGCATGATGCTGAAGAAATAGAAGATTAGAAGGCAACTTCAGATATGGCCGAAGAGAGGAGTAGGAAAGGTTGCACACATTGAAATTCAGTTTTATTCTTATAACATAGTAGGGTTTAGTGATTAGACCGTGAATCGGTTTTGGCATTGCCAATGGGATGAAACAAACAATTCAGTTAGTGTTAAAACATTCCAAATCTGATACACAGGGCCTGATTCATGTAAAATTTGATACTGTAGTGCCTCGGCATGTAGTGACTGTATTTTAGAGTGCCTATAAGCTACTCCACCCGTTGCTACAGTATCTTTGTAAATTTGTGTTTGCAAGAGTAAAAATTCAGTAAATGTCTCCAAAAACTGTATTATGAAACAATTGTTCAGCCACTCCAGTAAGTTAATTGATCCACAGAAACAAAGCATACCCCATAATAGAAATGGACAATGTGAATAGAATTCTATAAAACATTCATATCAACATTATTTTATGAAGAGTACTACAAGATGCAACCCCAGCTAAGACCAAGGTTGAAAAATACAGCTGAAAATGAACACTTGTTCCACAAGTATTGTGACATCTTCACAATACCCAATATGTTACAGAAACATTTTCTTTGTACAAGAAACCTATTTTAATTATGCGACTAAGACATTTAAATACTTGTGAATCCCCAGAAATATAATAGATCCCTCACAGACCAAAATAAAAACAATTTTGAAATTGTTAACAAATTTGCCATCAGCTAATAAATTTTTCTCCCTTTCACCCAACCCTTTGCAAGCCATGATTGACTTGAACAAAAAAAGTTGTTGTTGCTGGTTATATCAAAACTAGAGAATAAAGATACGGAAAGGCTGAAAATTTCAATTGATCAAGATAATATTTACTTCTGTAAAAAAATTACAATATTTTCATGGTTGAATTGAAGCATAGAAGGAAGGAGTTCAACCCCCAAGAGTCTACACAATGTAGAAGAAATACAGAGGATGGCCACAAAAGTTGACTCCTCTTCAACTGCTGCTATCAAGCAGATAGAATAACATCAAAGAAAAGACAAAAGAAATAAGAAAAAAAGGCATGCATTAAAAGAGTGCACTCTGTGTCCCCTCTGCTCCAGCACCAGCTTTTGGTGCCAGACTATGAGCAGATGTCATTATCTATTCAGCACTCCTTTCACAGCTTAGTTTCAATTAGCTTAGCATATGCTAGCCAAGTATAGTTAGCGTTGCATTTTGGTCGGTCACTAATACATGGGCCCGGGACCTTCATCCTGAGGGAAGTGCGAATTGAGAAGTCTCTCCATGTAAGATACATAGCCGTTGCTGGGTGTGTATCCATCAGCTGTGTGCTGAGATGGCAGAGCCGGAGAAAGGGCCGACAGTATCGGGTCAGAGTTCAAGCTGTTTTCTAGCAGAGTTGACACGGAGCTTAAATTGGGATCAGAAAGAAGAGCTGGCTCTGTGCAGCCCACTGGAAAGGGATGTGTGGCCATTTGGGTGGTGTTGAGGCTGGTAAGTGAGAGAGTAGTGTCCATTTGGGTGACGTTTGGGTTAGAAAGTGACGGAATGGGATTAATTTGGGTGCTTGAGTTAGACAGCAAGAGCGTGGTGTCCGTTTGGCTGGTGTTTGGGTTTGAAGGTGAGGGAGTGGTGTCCATTTGGGAGGAGCTCGGGGTAAGAGCAATGAGGCCGGTGTCCATTTGAATGGAGTGGGAGGTAAGAAGCTTGGTGGAAACTTCCACGTTAGCAGCGTTGGGGATTGATATGGACATTAGCCCTTTGGGAGGTCTGACAGTATAGGTATCCGTTAACGAAGCTGAGTTATGGACACCAGAAAGGGGTTCTGTTGTATTACTTGGGGTTTGACTGGGAGACAGAGAGGTGGAAGACAGACGAGGCTTCTTGGCTGCATGCGACTCCGGTATACCGGCTTCCTCAGTGCTGACCGGGATTGCCTGCAGGGAATCATTGGAACAGTTCAAAATTAGCTCAAAACAGAGGCTCTTTGGAAATATATCATACTGACCTATAGTGCCCCAGTGAGTCGCTGGTACAGCCCTTTGAAGTTGATGTGCATTGAGGTTTAAATTGAAGTGGAAACCCAGCTAAAACAAAAAAATATCCTAGGTGAGTTAGGATGTTTTTTTTTGTTTTAGCAGGGTGTCCACTTCAACCGGTGTGCGAGGAGCTAGTCGAAGTCATTTACTGTTTAAGCAACAAAGTTAAAAATGCTACTCTTTATTCACAGGAACACACATTATTAAATGATGAAACGTCTGCCAACGAAAAACTAAATGTTCCCCAATTTTACAGTCATGTAGTATAATTACTTGCATATTTTCTAGGAAGAAACAATACTAAAGTGTGGTTCATTACCAGCCCCCAATGTCTTACCAGGCGAGTACGGACCCTCTTGGGCAGGTCCTGCTCTAGCGAGTGGATCTCTGTGTGCTTCAGTAACAGCTGCGACTCATCCTGGAACTCCACCTGAGACAGAAAAAAAAATAAAACACCCAGATGATGAGGGACAAAGTTGTCATGACTGCGTGAGTCACGTCAGTTGTTTTTGTGTGTATATTGCCCAACCTAAGCAGATATTTAAGCACACTGGAGGCTTCCTTCCAGTTAGCAGGTAATCAGTGAATGTGGCAGCCAAGTTGACACTTCCCAGGGTAGGAAAGACGGCCCTTGGGGTTGGAGTGACAGGTAATTGGAATAATAAGTTCATAAAAAGACATAAAGTCAATGTTGGAGCTATTCATAACGTGCATATTTTTTTCTGGTTAAGTCTTCATTATTTAATTTAGTGATTTTTAATAGATTTAAATCTGTATTATTTCACTATAGTTAATTAGGTGCTTTGTGTATGCTTTTATTTTGTGATCACTAGGCGGTGCTTCAGGTGACGGTATATGTATATATAGGTGTGCAGGTATGGGAGCCACAGGAGACTGAGAGGGCTAATGGTTTTTTACCAGTGCAAGAGAGGCGGCAGACGTTACCGTTTTATTGATTTGTTTGTTAGTCAAATAAACATCACTCAGAAATGCAACATTTTGCCTGGACAAGCGACGACTTTAGCCTGCGTAAGAAAGATTCTCAGTTGCCTCAGTGGCAGTTTGAATTTAATTTTGTTTGCAGCTAGCAAGGACAAATCGCCACTACATTAAGTTAAAAACCTGGCTCTGAACACAAATGTGGATTCCGTAATCAGGGACGTTCTCCGTATGTTTGGATGTTTGGATATTCAGATGGAGCGAACTGTTTCATTCATTCACTTAGGACACGTCCGCAGCGGTGAGGCCGGAACAAGCGGCATAACTACTCATCATGATCGGTATGTGGAATCATTGACTCGGAAAGCTGAATTGATAAACGGCGAAACGATTGGAGTTTGTGAGTCACTGTTTCACTGTAATTTTATGATCGATGGACCTTCATATACTGGTCAGTTTTTTAATGACGCGCTCTGTGATTGCGCAATATTGCTTCCAGCTGATCAGAAAACTCTGCCATTCATAAAACCTCCGACGCTTTCTGTTTAAGTGGAACGAACAACTGGGAAGTAACTTTACCGGTGTTTTCCTCCTGTGTTTCTTGTGCTCTGCAACTCAAGACAGTGGATTTTGGCTGATTTGAGTTTTTAAAAAGTTGTAAATATGTCTGATGTCACACCTAGGCCGAGAGATAATGAAATACCATCAACAAAGAGGAGTGTCAAGTTCACTCCAAAAGGCTTGAGTTTCTAAATACAAATGTGTCAGGATAAGAGATCTTTGAAATGCAAACAAGTGACTAAGCACATGGAACAAATACGAGCATTAATGGACTCGGCAGACAATGCAGAGTCACTGCGATCTTTTCTCACTCAATGCATTACATGTTGTGAGGAGGCCAGTGATATGCATGAATCCCTAGTAAGTGTTCCTCTGCCCGAGGACGAGGCTGAAAGACAAAATAAACATTTTCAATCTAAAATATTAATGTTTTGGGATTTCACAAAACATTTTAAAAGCTGGTTATCTGAGGCTGGTCACCCATATGTGCCTCCAAGTAATGATCAAGTTGAACCTCCTGATGCAGAGTGTGGCAAACTCTGAGATTAGGCCTGAAGCTAGTGCTTCAAATATTTCATGTTCAAAATGGAAACAAGCCCGAACACTCTCAGGTATCTACAACATCATCAATATCTTCAGCAACAATAAAAGCAGAGGCTGATAAGGCAGCTCTAATGGAACAAGTTGCTGAATTAAAACAGAAGCATTTGTTGGAGGCTAAGGAGGAACAATTAAGGAGAGAAGAGGAAAAACTAAGGAGGGAAAAAGAGTAGCTGGCCGTGGAAATTGAACTGGCTGCAGCAAAGGCAAAACTTCATGTGGTGGAGATAAATTCTTCAAGGTGTGGTTCCAAGGTATCTGATAGAAAGTCATCATATTTTGAAAGGAACAGTGCTCAAGCAAACTGAATCCTTATGCTGATCGTATTATTCCAGATAAAGGTACTGAAAAACAGTGCCATAAGTGAATCTCTTCCTGTGCCTCCATAAATGACTATTAGGCCTAAACAAAGGACAGAAATGCAAACTGAATCAGTAAGAGTAAATTCTCATGTTCAAGCAACACAACTTGCGCATGACGTTCATCAAACAGGACCTGATCACTCTAACCCCAGCATCAAGTCAAAAATGACATTTTGAACATCATGCAGAGACAGAATGATATCACTGAATTATTGGTTCAGCAAAATATTACATCTGCTCTTCCATTAAGAAATATTCCTGTCTATGATGGTGATCCCCTTCAGTTTCAATCTTTTATCACAGCCTTTGAAAATGGAGTAGAGGGGAATACCAATAATCTGAGTGACTGCTTGCATTTTTTAGAGCAATACACCAGGGGGCAGCCTAGAGATCTTGTGCAAAGCTGCCAGCACTTACCTCCAGATCAGGGACATCACAATGCCAAGGCTTTCTGTCAGAGCATTTAGGGAATTAACAAAGTTTCTTCTGCAAATATGAACAGGATTCTCAACTGGCCTCCTATTAAAACTGAGGATGTTAAAGCACTTCATTCACTTTCTTTGTTTCTTCGAGGATGTTCAAACTTAACACAGCAAATCATGCATATGAAAGAGCTGGACATGCCATCAACCTCAGAAACATTGTGATGAAACTTCGTGATACGTTAAGGGAAAGGTGGAGAAATGTTGCTTGTGATCTGCAGGAGCAAAGGAACTGCAGACCAGTATTTGTTGATCTTGTGACTTTCATTGAAAAACAAGTCATGTAGCTTTCACATTTGAACAGATACTGGTACCTGGAATGCGTTACCTTTTTTCAGTACTTACACATTCTGTGAAAAGAGTACTTTAACTTCTTAGCAATAGGGTTGTTTTTAAATGTTTGTCTAAAAAGCTACCTACATTTAACAACCAACAATTGAAGGAGTGTCATATGTAAGTGTGTAGTATTATTTGAACGCTAATACCTATTAATTTATTAAGGGGGATGCACATTTTTGAGTTGAGGCAGTTATACTTATAAATAGGCTACAAGGGATAATTGGCACTCAAAATATACACTGAATGGATTTTTCATGAATTGTTTCACCTTTAAAATTGACTAAATCGATAATTTCCTAGGTCCGTCAACTTTGGATATTCATTGAACAAGATAAATGTTTGGGCAGTGTTGAGCGAACTTGTACGATATAAGGCTCAAACTACAGGACTTTTACAAGGATTGGCAGATAGCTGGAACTGTTCCAAAAGTTTACTTGCACAGCATGCCTCACTATTCTTCAAAAAGAAAATAATTTATGTTGCACGTGTCATAGTTTGGATATCTATAACCCAACAAAGTACGGCGCAACCAGTTTTCCCGTAAATGCAGCTTGTTAGCTTATTGTCTCGTAATGAACTAGGTGATAGAAGTCTGTGCCGTTTTGTGATTTTGAGCTTCGATCTAGCCACTGAGAACTTTAATCCTTGCATTCCTATTATGATACAGGGACTGCAATTAGATATATCGCAATACTGTGTGCAAGGTGATATATTGCAATTGTTTTTATCTAATCTTTGGAAAACTGTTACAGTACGCTGTACAAAAAGGTTTACTTGCTGTACATGCATGCCAGCAGAACAGGGGGAGATCCATTTGTATTTATCAAAATCCCCGTAACATCCAAGCACAACGTTTTGTGCAATCAGAGAAAAGCAATAACATTTGACTATATCAGTTAAAAAATTTAAATAAATAATAATAATAATCTGTTCTTCAGAATCGATACAATATCGCTAAACATAATATCGCGAAACTCAAGTGAATCAATATTTTTACACACCTAATGCAGACTGGGCAACAGTAGGCCGCAGGAGGTGCAAACTGTCTGAAAGACACTAAATGGCAGTGTAAGGAGTGGCTGATCCTCCCTGTGTGTGACACTTGACATCAAACAGTATCACAGGGACCACGAAAAGATGCTTTTTCAGGGTGGTAGAACATTGACTCTAAAAACGAGTATGGACGATGGTCACAACATTGTAAATAGTTCTGAAGGAAAGTGTCATAAGGTCCCATACACTTCCCTAAGATGCCAGACACCAGTGGCTACATCATATCTGTATATCACTACTTGAATGCTTGTTTTGCTGTGTTTGGCTAATAAAATTCAATGGCCGTTTAAATTTTTTGGGTTTGTTATGGCGAGTATATTCTACAGTCCAAAAATGTGGTTTGGATGCTTTGGGTGCACACTTTATTAGCCTCAACTGTGCGGAATCTGGGGATGTGTGTAAATTCATTGAACTGCCAGAAATGACAGCAATATCGGTTTAAATGTAAAGAAATCAAAATCGGCCATTAAAGCCCCTAGGTCTCAAAGGGTTAAAACTGTCATTCATAAATAGGGAAATTTAACGCACTTGAGATGTGTAACATGATCTTACCTGGTAGTGTTTGTGCACGTGCTCTTTGACGTAGGAGGCATTAAGCACTTGACCCTCGGGTGTCTGAACCACCATCAGTTCCCCCAACTCAGGGGGGCCATTAAGCAGACAGTCATGACTCTGAACAGGAAAAGCAAGAGAAACAGAGAAAGGGGACATGAGAAAACAGCTAAATAAATAAGGGGGCAGGTGGGCAAAGTATAACAGTATGAAGGGAATGTTACTGAATTTGTCATGGCAGAGGCAGCCATTCAATCCACTGCAGCCTTTCCTATTAAGTATTTGTGTCATTTCAACCTTCTACAAAGCTTAATTTAATCTAGAGTCCAAGAACATTGTTACTCATCTTTATTCATCAGGGAAATTAAAGCCATAATTTCTGTTTGTTCCAACTTCACATTAAAAGGTCCATGGCTCTAGATTGAAATGATGGGCACATCAACCTCTCCAAAATAATCAAATAAACAAACATTTAGAAGAGCTGGGAGGTCTCACCACAATAGTTTCTGGATAGAGGTTGTCGCAATATGAGCCATCGTCGTAGTTAACCTCATAGAAGGTCTGTGTTGCCATGCCAATAATGGTGCAGTGGTAGAACCAGCCGTTACTGCTCCGGCCGATCACTTTCTGCCCCAGGCTCAGTTCCTTCGGCCCTGATCGCGGCTTAGGGGGCAAAGCATTTAGGAGGACTAATTAGCAAAAACCTCAACCCCAACTATCCGTTTTATTGCCCATCAATTTGACAAGTCTGTTGGGCAAATCATGTCCCAAAACAAAAATTCTACTGTTTAAAACTCACTCTCTGAGAAGTCCTCTTGTGTTTGTGACAAGTGACTGACACCACGTATGGCCAGTCAGCAGGCTTCATGAGCACCCCAGCGATGTGTGCACACGTGACATGGAAGGAGGTGGAGCAGTTCTCATGGGAACACTGGATGCAAGCCCCTCGGGTCTCGCCAGTGCTCTCGTGACAATAGACACACTTCTGCAAAATCGTCAAGAGAATTGTTGCAGTGTTATGACAAACATAACGTATGAAACTAATTCAAACAAGAGGTAGAATCATGTGGAATTATGTTTGAGATCGGTGGTCATGGTTGGAATAGTAAAATACGCAAATTTCCCTCATCTCAAACGCTCCTCTTTTCAAATCCTCAATTTCCTGTGTACCCCATTCTCTTACACCCCCGCTATCCCAGTCTTCCTATTCCCTTGTCTTGGTCTCTTTTGCTTTGACAGATCAAATATGTGCAGTGGCCAAAACGCTTGGGCAAGATCGATGGAAAATAAAAATTCTTTATTAAAATGTCAATACTTAATTTTCACCTCTCGGTGGCCAGCAGACGGAAATATACAACAGACCTCAAAAGATCCCACTGGGAGATATTTCACCGGTCAGCCGTCCACTGATATAGTATTCCAACCGGCACCATAATAATGTGTAGGGGCCAGTTGACACCAGGGCTTGAAAACGGTTCAAGGAACAGAAACGAAAAACGTAAACGAACGGAAAAAAGTTATGAACGAAAACAGAATCAGAACAGTTTTTTTTATTCCGGAACGCAAACGTTAATTAGAAACCCACATCAGTTTGTTTTTTTGGTTCCCTAAAATGTTTCAGAAAGTAAATATGTTTAGCCTACAATTTAAAGGTTTATGTTTCTATCAACTCTCTTGGACTCAAATTCAAGAGCATTCTTCTCAAGCACAGCATTGAGTGTTTTGAAGTAGGAATAGCATGGCTTTATCAGTGCTCCGCCAGTTGCTTTATGCGCATTTTCTTGTTTGAAGTTTATTCTCTTAGCGATAAGGTGTTGGAGGACATTCTTTTCACACAAAAACTTTGAGGTTAATAACATAGCAAATTTGCGGTTCATTATGTAAATTTTTTGTTAATTACTTGGCTATATAATTTATGTCGGCCTACAACTAAAGTAATGGGCTAGTGTATAAAGCTTTTGCTAAAAGCCTAAGTAAAATTTCAGTTTGCAGTCAAAATTCAATGTAATATATGTCTCCGTGTTGCCTGCCTCCCCTCTGTAGTAAAGTACTCGTGAGTTAAAAATAGTGTTTTGCCAAAGTAGCCTGCAGTGTTCTCGTCATTCCTTAAATTTCAAATCTATATTTTAAGTCTAATGCAACTCTTTTACTGGTCATTAAACAAAGGCGATAACATGAACTTCATTCAGTTCTATACTCACATTTGAATACGAGCATCGATGTCGCGATAATCCAAACCGAACTTGTTGAATGAATAAGGTTTATTGTTCCGTAGCTTTTTTATATATTATTTTGTAGGCTATGTTAAATCAAATAACTACAGACTTAAACAGTAGCCTTGTGTTAATTTGATGAAGGCATATGGATTCACGGTATGTTAACATGTTTAAACGTGCAGCAGCAATGGGAAATTGCCTACTGCCCAGGAGATCAATACAGTTCATTTAGCACAGTGAGAAATGACACCTGATTATTCTGCCATTCCATTTGGCACATCCATTATCCAATGTCCTATTCAGCTCACAAAACATCATCCATCCATCCGAGAGGTGAAAGAGAAAGTGACAGGAAAAATTTAAGATGAAATAAGTGAGGGGCAGAAATAAAATGAGAATATTACTGAGTATAGGAAAAAGGTTAGCAAAAGACCAAGTAAAAAAATAAGTGATAGATAAGGATGGAGTAAGCCAGCTCCACCTCTCCGTGTACTTACCAGACTCTTCCGCCTGTCTGGAACGGCACTAATGTCTACTGGGTCCCTCTCTAATACATTGACAAAACGAGCCTCCGCTACAGAGATGGCACAAATCACATGGACCCACCTGGTAAGAGTAGGGAGAGGCAGAACGCAACATTGATAAAATGAATAAGGCTTGACGATTGGTCAACTCAGATTCATGTTAATAGGGTCTAGAAATGATGTATTATATGCTTATCAATAAAGAAACGTAATGTCAATTTAACACAAAAGCCCACTTCTGTAAGAGTGCATTGGAGTGCGGTCTAACTACAGACAAACACACAAACATATACGGGTATGAAAGAAAACTGACTGGTTGTCTGTGGTCGGCTTCAATGCGCCACCTCGCAAATTACAGAGACAGCAGTCCTGTTGGAACAAAACAACAAAAAGTTGGGTTAACAGCACCACCCAAAAGCCGGGGTACGTTAACCACGAGTGTCAGACATGTTACTCACCATCTTCCAGGCAGCTGCTATACAACGTGAACACGTCCATGAGCCACTGGAAGTAAGGGGCTTGACCCCATAACAACCTGGGAGAAAATGGAAGAGGCAGGAAAGTTAAAAAAATCTGGCTTTGTTTTGGCTTGGTATGAAGTTCCTTTGTAGGGGTGTCACTTGCGTATGGCAATATTACGTTTAGCGACACAGTATCGATTCAGAAAAACACAATATTGAGTATTTTTCTTTTCATATATATATATATAAATATACAGTGCCTTGCAAAAGTATTCACCCCCTTGGCATTTTTCATGTTTTGTTGCCTCACAACCTGGAATTAGAACGGATTGTTTGAAGGTTTGCATCATTTTATCCACAGAACATGCCTACAACTTTGAAGATGTGATTTTTTTTTTTTATCATGAAGCCAACAACAAATAGGACAAAATAACAGAAAACTTCAGCGTGCATAACTAATCACCCCCCTAAAGTCAGTACTTTGTAGAGCCACCTTTTACGGCAATTACAGCTGCAAGTCGCTTTGGATAAGTCTCTATGAGCTTGCCACTGGGATTTTTGCCCATTCCTCAAGGCAAAATTGCTCCAGCTCTTTCATGTTGGATGGTTTCCGCTTGTGAACAGCAATCTTCAAGACTGACCACAGATTCTCAATTGGATTGAGATCTGGGCTTTGACTAGGCCATTCCAACACATTTAAATGTTTCCCCTTAAACCACTCGAGTGTCGCTTTAGCAGTATGCTTCGGGTCATTGTCCTGCTGGAAGGTGAACCTCCGTCCCAGTCTCAAATCACAGGCAGACTGAAACAGGTTTTGCTCAAGAATATCCCTGTATTTAGCACCATCCATCTTTCCCTCGACTCGAATCAGTTTCCCAGTCCCTGCTGCTGAAAAACATCTCCACTGCATGATGCTGCCACCACCATGTTTCACTGTGGGGATGGTGTTCTTGGGGTGATGGGATGTGTTGGGTTTGCGCCATACATAGCGTTTTCCTTGGTGGCCGAAAATTTCAATTTTAGTCTCATCTGACCAGAGCACCTTCCTCCATACATTTGGGGAGTCGCCCACATGCCTTTTGGCAAACTCAAAACGTGCCATCTTATTTTTAACACTAAGTAATGGCTTTTTTCTGGCCACTCTTCCATAAAGCCCAGCTCTATGGAGTGTACGGCCTATTGTGGTCCCATGCGCAGATACACCAGTCTCTGCTGTGGAACTCTGCAGCTCCTTTAGGGTTACCTTTGGTCTCTGTGCAGCCTCTCTGATTAATGCCCTCCTTGCCCGGTCTGTGAGTTTTGGTGTGCGGCCCTCTCTTGGCAGGTTTGTTGTGGTACCATGTTCTTTCCATTTGAAGATGATGGATTTGATGGTGCTCCGGGGATCATCAAAGATTTGGATATTTTTTTATAACCCAACCCTGACTAGTACTTCTCAACAACTTTGTCCCTGACTTGTTTGGAGAGCTCCTTGGTCTTCATGGTGTGATGCCTCTTGCTTAGTG
This sequence comes from Galaxias olidus, assembly GCA_026901105.3. Classification (NCBI taxonomy): domain Eukaryota; kingdom Metazoa; phylum Chordata; class Actinopteri; order Galaxiiformes; family Galaxiidae; genus Galaxias; species Galaxias olidus. The sequence continues at coordinate 58,752 of JAPMUY010008890.1, forward strand.
GTGTTGCAGCCTCTGGGACCTTTCAGAAAAGGTGTGTTTATACTGACAGATCATGTGACACTTAGATTACACACAGGTGGACTTCATTTCACTAATTATGTTACTTCTGAAGGTAATTGGTTGCACCAGAACTTTTGAGGGGCTTCATAGCAAAGGGGGTGAATACATATGCACATGCCAATTTCCCGATTTTTATTTTAAAAAATAATTTGTAATATATATTTTTTTCTCATTTAACTTCACCAACCTAGACTATTTTGTGCAGATCCATCACATAAAATTCAGATTAAAAAAACATTTAAATTACAGGTTGTAATGTAAATTAATAAGTAACAAGCCAAGGGGGTGAATACTTTTGCAAGGCACTGTGTATATATATATATATATATATATATATTATATATATATTTTTTTTCTAACTGATATAGGCAAATGTTCATTCCTTTGCTCAGATTGCACAGTAGTAATATGAGGTTGGATGTTACAGGGACTTAGATAAATACAAATGCAGATCCCACTGTTCTGCTAGATATGGAATGAGATTTGTGCCAGAAGTCTACAAAAGTAAAAGCAAAATCCACAAACAAAAAAGATAACCAAAAGCATAACTAAAATCCAAAAGCAAAATAAGAAAATCCAGAAGCAAAAGATGACAATCCAAAAGAAAAACAAAAATCCCCCCAAAAAATATAACACTATAAGCAAAACTAAAATATATAATAAAAAAAAGATAATAAAAAAAATAAAATAAATATATAATAAGTTAAATCTTACAAATCTATATTTGTTTTTTATGGTTTTCATTTTAGGCATTTTAATCCACTGTTTTCTTATGAGTTTTTATTTTGGGTTGTGGATCTGTGTTTTTGCTTTTGGATTTTTTTTCTTCTTTTTGGCACAAAAATCACGTGAGGCCGGGGTTTAGAGGAAGATTTCTATTGGCCCATCGTAGTTGGAGTCTATTGGCGCAAATACACATTCTTAAACGCATCATTATGCGCATTAAGTTAACAGCAAAGCAGCAAAAAATGGTACTAGAGCGCCAGTGCCGATTCTGCTGAATAGATCAGTTTTGACCAGGCTCTGCCTCTTTCTTATATTAATTGTGGTCGAATAAAAAATAGCTTTGTAACTTAAATAGCTTTTAATTGCCGTGTAGCTTACCAAAAACCCATCGTCAAATCAGCTTTTAAAAAGTAGATATCTGGTGAAAATGCTGACATTAAACAGTTACGGTTATTGCAGAGCTCCATTGACCCGGCCACGATGATCCAGGCATAAGTTTATTCTAGACCACCAGCTTAATTTATATAAATCTAACTCGTTAGATAAATTTGGCGGTCATCATTATTAGCTACTTGGACTTCGTGGCTAACGTTGAGTTGTTTGCCCTTTTGACATCCACTGTATATTTAACTGTGCTGTAGCTAAGTAGCTAATTATAATCGTAGTCATTATAAATTGATGCGTTTTTGTGTTTAGTTACTCTGAGACTGTGAGGACTCGGCACCAGTACCGGACCAATTTGGTGCCCTAGGCAAGAATTTCGCTGGTGCTATTTGCACCGCAGCCATTTCCACCACCAATCATTGTGTTCATACACTCACACAGTACCCGCATAGCATTATACCTTTGAATTCTTTTGGATTGTCTTTGTTGCTTTTGGATTTTCTTTTTTTGCTTTTGGATTATAGATATGCTTTTGATTATTTTCTTTTTCGTTTGTGGATTTTGCTTATACTTTTGTAGACTTCTGGCACAAATCTCATTCCATATGCTGGCATTAAAAAATACTAAAACAATTTTCCTAAAATTAGATAAAAAAAAAATCTGTACATCGCATTGCTTACAGTATCACAATATATTGAATTGTATCGTGTATCCTTGTACCCTTGTATCGTGACACGTATTGTATCGCCAAATTCTTACCAATACACAGCCCTACTCCTGTGCCAATTATCCTGTGTAGTTCTGGATGAGCATAGGGCCTCCAAAAGGTGGCAGTTTAATTTCTGCTTTGCACCCAAGAGACTGTCAATTGTATTGGGCAAAGGCACTCACCGAAAGGCATATTTGATTACTATATATGAGGGAATGGTCTTGAGCTTTGTTAAAGGCTAAGACACCGAAAGAGAGATCAAACAAGTGACAGTCGAGATTTTTCTTGGTGCTTTATAAAAGAATTGACACATTAAAAGGGTGTGTTATAAAACTGATCCACACGAGGAAATGTAAGAGAAAATATAAGAGAAAGCATGTATTTTTGCTTCATGCCCTAATATCAATAACCTCGGCACTTTCACAGTTCAAACACATCCCTGGACAGCTAATAAACTTTAGGTTAAAGTCAGTGCAAATAGGAACCTTGCAGACTTGTCTGTGTAGAATGATTTAATAGGTTCACTTTACTTGCACATGCTATAAATACACATGCAAACCATACTAAAAAGGATTGTTTATTGTTTACTGCAGAATATCAGCGTTAACATCATGAAGTGGTATAGATAAGTAGAGATAAAAATCGCTCACACAAAACTATGACATAAGATGGCGCATGTTCGAGTCCTGGTGCAAGGAGCGGAATTTGGTGTCATCCCAATGCGACCTGGGGAAAATCGTTATTCCTCCAGGGGCTACTGGACAACGGCAGAGCCTTTCCCAGAGTCAAAGCTTACCTGGCAGCCTTGTCGGCTTGCCATGTCGGCTTTGATGGAAAGACTGTTGGTGCTCATCCGCTTGTGTCTCGCTTCATGAGGTGTACGCAGGCTGCGCCTGGTGTCTAAACCACTCACTCCCTCCTGGGATCTCGGGTTGGTTCTAGATGGGCTGTCTCGGGCTTCGATTGAGCCCATGCAGAGACTTGCAGTATGAAGGCGTTGTCACTCAAGACGGCTTTGTTGTTGGCCTTGGTCACCTCCATGCGTGTCTGTGATTTACAGGCCATCTCCGTTCATTCTTTGTGTAATCAGTTATCCCACAAAGATTCCAAGCTGACCTTAGACCTTTGGCACAAATGCTGAGTTTGGTTTTGAGTATGACTTACATACGTAACTCTATTGCGGTGCTCCGGCTCAGACCCGATATGGATCTACGCTCCTTGGAGTGTCTGTGCCCTGTATGCGCGCTGCGCCGTTACATGGATAGGACAAGGGGATTCTGTTCCAAGGATCAGTTGTTTGTCTGTTTTGCTCGCCCTTCCATGGGGAAGTGCAGGCTTTTCAGTTAGCGTATGGAACTATAGGACACGCATCGCCTATGGCCATACGCGCACATTCTACTCAAGGAATTGCCGCCTCGTGGGCATTTTCCAAGGGTGTGTCTGTCTCAGACATCTGTGCTCCAGCTAGCTGGGCTACGCCTCACACTTTTGTATCTTGGTACAGATTGCATGTGACGGCACCGTCTCTGGTGCAGGCGTTGCTTAGTGTGGGCGGTCAGGAGGGAAGATGGTCCTCCGGTCATCAGGGGTTGTTCGACGTTCACGACCTATGGGGCGTTGTGCTATTATGTATCCTATAGAGAGGAGTCGAATGTATCGACTGTAAAAGAACTAGGTGTTAGGTATATAACCCAGGTTCTAATAAGAAAAAGCCTGCCCCATTGCTGAATGATGACTGGATTCAAATCTGGAGTGAGATGGGTCTGCTACTGTAGTTATAGAGTAGCTGACGGGGGTGCGTGTGACCTTTAAGTCTCACAAGCCTTGTTGATTACAAGGCGCTGTGGTTGAAGTGTATGATGCATTGAATGATGCATGCTCTAAGAGCGTTTCCCATAGAGGAGTCTCACTCCTCCCCTTATTAGAACCTGGGCTATATACATAACCCCTAGTTTCAGTCTCTGTACCCACTGAGTTATGGTCGGCGGTTTTGCATCTTTCCAGTTCACAGTAATCATTTTCTTAGCAATCAATAAAAGTATCCATAGTATAAACCTCTGGTCTGTGCTATATATTTGTTTAGGTACAACTCCAAACAAAAATAATATTGCATTGCGGGGGATATCCACCTCTAAAATATTCTCAAATTCTTCTTTAATATTTTTCTAGAATCCCTGAATCATTCGGCACCCCCAAAAGATGTGTATGATCCCGTTTTCCTACATTTTCTCCAACATAAGGCAACAGATGGATCCTTCACATGAGAATATGAGAAGTCTCATTTTTAATTTGCAATCAAATTCCTTCCACAATTTACTATTGATACCTGAATGACAGCTTGCACATAGGTCAGTCATCCCATTGTTCCTGAATTTGGGAGAATGATTTGAATTCTGTTCTATTGCAAAATTGGTTAATTGTGTTAAGGCCCTGGTCAGCCCATCTCCCAAACCCACTATCCCACATGGATGGAAGAATGGATATATTGCCTACTATTGGCATGACCCTTGAAAATTGACCTTGGTCCCCTGAGCATATTTTTTAACCGTTGTCCAAACCTTCAAAGTGTGCTTTATCCATTCATTTTCAATTTTTATTGTATTGATGGACTTAATATTAATAAAAGGCAGTACTGATAAAGACAAAAGAGCTGTGCTCTGCTCTATCTGGACCCATTCCGTCTCTTGGTCATTTCTAATCCATGCCACTATTGCAATTAACTGTGTAGCCCGATAATAATGTTTAAGGTTTGGCAGGACCAGGCCTCCTTTATCACTCGTCGGAATAAGGGTTTAAAGTCATTCCTATAGGTCTCTTTTTCTGCCAGATAAATTTATAGATTAGTTTTTCTAGTATATTGAAGCTGGAGAATGGTACTCCTATGGGTAGGGATTGCAATACAAAAAGAAGTCTAGGTAACAGGTAATTAACTTATTGTAGAAAGCCTCAAATAATGGCGTGGGGCTGGGTGTGGGTGTGTCCCAGGTATCTAAATCCTTGTTTGGACCAGCGGAAGGAGACCCCTTCATTTCATTGTATAGGCCAATCTTATGAGTTGACCCTGCTTTATCTTCTATTCCTTGTATCTGTACATTTTACCGTATAGATTCAGCTAAAGGTTTGATGCCAAGCGCAAAAACGGTGGGTGACCATGAGTCTCCCTGTCAAATGCCTCTCTCAACCTTGAACAAGACAGAACAGTGACCATTAACTCTGACCTTTGAACTAGGTTCTTTGTAGAGCAGGTTAATCCAGTTAAACTCTTCTTCAAAGCCCATTTCTATCAATGTTTGCCTCAGAAATAAACAATCAACTCAATCAAAGGCTTTCTCAGCATCTAAGCTAAGAAACATTGAAGACTCAAAAAAATTACATCCAAGGATGTGTGGTAGCACTCACCGATTTTTCAAAAGAAGGGACAGGGACAGTGCCTCAATTGCACCAAGATTTTATTTGGCCATCAAATTGATCGGTGAGTGCTACCACACATCCTTGAATGTTATTCTTGAGATATTTCCACAAATGAGTTTCTTTCTTGGGTAGGCGCGTCCAACCTCTTCAATTTCAAACATTGAAGACTGCTGGTGCCTTGTCGCTGTTGACTGCAAGTTTAAGGCTCTCGTGTTATTTGTTCCTTGACGAAAAAAAAAATCCTGTTTGGTCTTGTTTTAATTTCTTTGTATACCATTGAATTCTAGTAGCTACGATATAGGTCAAGATTTTATAATAGCCACACAAGACACTTACCGGTTTTTGTGCGACAGCAAAAAAGGACGATAATAGATGTAAATCTCAGTGCTGGAAGGAAAATGTCTGTTTGCATGAAATGTAGTTATGATGGAAACAAGAAAGAAAGGCTTTGCAGAGGAGTGCATTTTGCTAAAACGTCTGCTTGCTGACAGGAAATGAAGTAAAGCTGGAAACAGGAAATAAAGCCTTTGCTGAACTGCTGACGGAATGTGGTGAGAATGTATCTGTGAGAAAGGTTAAAGGAGGGACCATGGGGGTAGACTACTTTTAAATATCGAAACCCCAAAGCCCTCGGGGGCGCAGTCACAGAACCACTTTTAAGCTAACCATACGTTGAGCTGAGTTACTGCTGACCAGACCCCACTTTGCGAGACGCACCCCTCATCCAGAAGAGAACCTCGAACTATTTCAAGCCTACTTCTTACCTCAATTGGCGCAGACATTCTTGATGGACTAGCCAACAGGAGACTCTCTCTTGCTGGAGCTTAACTCTTGGGTAGATTGGCGCACGCAATATTGGGACGGGATAGCCGACTAGAGCTTCTCTCTTGACCCCGACTGGCGCACACGATTTGAGACCGGATAAAGCATCTTAAATGCGCAAATACTGGGTGCTTATTTTAACCTTTCGGCAAGCTCAATTGATACTCTGTTTAGCATATAATTGCTTTGATTGCTTACTGTTTCGTTGCTTATTTTGTTGCTATTTTAGCATATTACTGCTTTACTGCATTGAATGGTTCATTTTAGCATTTAATTGCACGGTGCCACTGAACATATCAAATATACGCTAATGGTACATTAAGGCACTGCGCTATTGCTATTTGGACATTAGGATTATTGCTTCGTTGCCATTTTAGTTTGTTACTGCTTAATTGCCATCTTGTCACTGTCTGTCTGGTTGGTATATTAATACCGTCACTATCTGACTGGTTGGTATATTAATACCGTCACTGTATTACCGTCACTGTCTGTTGTTTGTGATCTAGACATAACAGATATTTAGTTGTTCTTCTTGGCATATAATTGCACTGTGCTTCAGAAAATATAAATATACCTTACAGTATATTATTACACTGTGCTGTTGCCATTTAGACATAAATACTGTGCTATTGAAAATATAAATATACCTTACTGTATATTACTGCACTGTGACGAAATCATGAACCATTTCTCCAGTTAGCTTATATGAAAGAGCATGTACATTTAGATGTTGTGTCGTTTCGAGAAGCGATCCGGAGGGCTGCTAATAGTAATAATAATAATAATAATAATAATAATAAATAATTTATTTTATTATTATAGCGCTTTTCTAACACCCAAAGTTGCTTCACAGCATCAACATAGATAACATGACAAAAACATTCGGGGGGGGGTGTATGTAAATAAGCGGGGCATAGGCCCGAGGGGCGAGAAGCTTCATTTCCACATCCTCTTTGGGTTCGTGCAATGCGGTCGATAACTAGTATGTTGTAAGGGATCTTTTCCTTTATGTAGGACTGAATTTTCCTATCTTAGATTCTTGCTGTCGGCCCTTATAAGCTGTTCGTAATATTTTGCTGAAGCATCCAATATTCCTTTAGATTGGGTCTCAACAAGATTGGTTTCAGGGTGTCTGATTTTAGGGACTGTGCGACTGGATTGGGCTTTCAGGAGTTGAAAAGCCAGTAACCTGCTAGCTTTATATCCCATTTCATAGTATTTTCTACCAATATACCCGAGAGCTCCATCTGCCTGGTATGTTAGTGCATCATCCAATTGCAGTCCGTCTTCCTTTAGCTCCTTAAGTGTATCTTCTGTTCTACATAGTTTATGACCCCTCTTTAATCTTTTAATTTCAGACTCCAATTTTGGTAGTTTTGCAAGCCTTGTTTCTTTATTCTAGATCGTACACATTTAAAATGTTTATCTTTTTGCCCCCAATTGTTCCGATCACCATGATTTATCGGCCTTCATTATCTAGGAAAGTTCTCATTATTGTAGTACACAGACTTACTTAGTATAGCAACTCCTCTTTACTTCCCCCTCCCATACGATGCACTGTAGATTTTATGAACCCACTCAGATAGATGCGTTTCTTGAATCAGAGCTACAGAACATTCAATGACTTCAGTTGCCCAATCATTTTTTTCCCTTATTAATTCCTCTTATAACTAATGAAGTTCAAAAAGGCATAATCTCTGTATGATATTGCTACATTTTCCCCTCCCTGCTTCGACTAAGGTCCCAAAATATACTGGATGAATAAACATTAACAAACTTAAGTCTATAACGTGTCACAGAAAACGTGAACACTAATTACACAAAAACAAACTACCAACTTTCTAATCAGACTCAGTAGTTGAACTCTGTGTCCAATCCCCGTTGGTGTTGGGGTGGAGAGCTGTGACCTACCCTCTCCATAGGGAAAAAACAGTTAAAACATTACCAATGTTACACTTGCATGTAAAAAAGGTCTCAGTGAGCGTATTCCAGTCAAAAAAAAAGCATCCGTCGACTTAATAGCCTATATCTTGTATAAATTGGTGAGACAGAATTAGTTACAAATAAACTAACAATGTTTGTGTTGCTCATTATTCAGTATGCAAAAGTAAAGTTAACTTCTCCCCAACTATTTTAGTTGTAGTGAAGGTCTAAACTATCTTGATATTTCGAGTTGATTTAATTTTCCCCCTGCAAAAAAGCCTTGAAATCAAATGTTGATACTGAAGTGTCTCTTTCTCATCACTTCTCCATCCTTCCTTGATGCGCTCTTTTTCTCCACATCCCTCCTCGATTCCTACATCCTTCAGGAAGGTTGAGGTGTTCGTTAGGGATGCAAAAGTTCTCTCCGGTACTCAGTTTAAGCCTCAGTTGTGCCGGGTAAACGCATTTCGCTTGTATATCCTTCATATTAAACGATTTTATAATTTTGTGCACTTTCACTTGTTTCTGTTCGAGATCAGGAGTCTTGAAAGAGAACTTGCTCGATCTAGAAGGTGTTGTTGAATCTTTAGGTTTAGGCACGAGCAAACGATGTGCCCTTTTAATCCTAATGTCAATTTAAGGTGGTAGTTTGAGTGCGTTCTGAAGCAGCTCTTTCATAAATCCCAATCGTATCTCTTCCTTCATTGCCTTCTGGGATTTGGAAAATTCTTATGTCGTTCCGTCTCAGTCTGTTTTGAAGGTCCTTATATTTCATTGAGAGGTCTATATCACAGCGCAGCAAATGTCTTAGCGCCTTTTGATGTCGCATCGGTGTATCTTCTACTGTGCTGAGTCTCTCCTCTAACTTTCCCATTCCATCTTCATGATCTAAAATCTGGCCTTAAATATCAGAAACAACTTGCTCCAGTCGGTCAGGAGACATCTTAGTATGATTATGTCCATCCTGATTTTCTTTACGTAGTGTCTTCAACTCTTCTAGCACTTCCATGTCTGACAGATCTTTGTCGCTAGCAGCTTTTAAGTTAGCCGGACTTGGTGTCCTCCGTTTCTCCTCTTTTTCCTTCAAAGTATCTTGTTTACTGGAATTGTTTTGAATAGTATTTACATTCATTTTAATAGGGGTACTCCTTTATTGCCTTTTAACGCCAAATAACTACAGTTTGTCACTTTAAAATTTTTGTCTGACGGAGCTCTGTTTCTACGCTGCTAATCCTTACCGCGTCACCGGAAGTCAACCAAAAAAAGAACTGCTATTTAAGTACATTTTTCTGCTCTATTATAGATTGACAACCTTCTCTTGTGTTGCACTTACTAGCATGGACTTGCAAATAGCAGGATGAGCAGGATAGAAGCATGCTAGCCCCATCGTCATCGATATGAGAGTTGGATGGCAGGGGTTCTGTGTTCTCTGCCCCAGCACTGAAACACATCTCTGGCACCAAGGGGCGGGTGTAGCTACCACAGCGTGCCATGCAGGCTTCGGAGCTGTCCACCAGGTAGGGGAGCTCCTCATTGGGCTGAGTGGAATAGAGGATGGATACACAGCTACAGTTTGCATACAGACAAGATCTGTTTGTCCAATTGGGGAGTAAATCATTAGTAGTAACACCTACTTGTGTATATGAACAAAACAGCGCGCAAATGGCACAGTAGGGTTCGATGGCAGCCACAGCTGCATTGAAGGCCTTCTCCGCAAAGAAATTAGGAGGCCGGTTCTGCCATAAGTGACCCATCTTCTTCACATCCCTCTCCTGCGGCCAGGGAGACAACGGTTCTGCAGAGAGGATCAGTAAAGAAAATTACTTAAAAGGAGACGACACTGAGTATGGGAAAACAAAAGCTGTAACAAGTCTGCCCTAGTCCCACTCGAGGCTACTAGCCCCTTTTTGTTTTTCCTTGGACAAGTTCTGTTTCTTCACGCTAACCTTTTTTTCTACATTTTCCTCAGGTTGCAGACATGGTAGACAGACATGCACTTCGTTTCTCAGCTGCTTTCTCAAAGTGACTGGAAAACAGGTAATTGGGAGTCACGATCCCTGGATCAATAAGTGTCAGTCAGAATATAAAGAGAATAAAAATACAGAGAAAGGGGGAGGAAAAGCCGAGTTCATTATCCCCTGGGTATCCTGAGCCTAAACCAATTGACAATTAATCATTATATGATGCGTCAGTGATGTAGCACACATCTTGTTATCGCAAAGTCATATTCTTATTAGGCCTGTTTTTGGCCGCTTAACTGCGCCTGCAGTTTTGACCCTATCGATTCCATTCCAGTGCCGACAGGTCTTGGGTATTGCCTCTAGTGCGCCTACATGTAGCGAAGTGATCAGGTCATGTGTTATTTTTTTTATTTTTTATTTTGAACCGGCTATTGAAATGAATGGGAAGAGTTGTTCATGTTCATGTACCGCCATCTAGTGTTGACAGCTTCTCTGTGCATGTTGTTACGTTTGTATACTGACGGTCTTGGCCATTACGCCGAACACCAGTTGTTAACTGCATCAATGACTCCGTCTCTTGTGTCAGGATGTGTTCCCCCTGTTATAATGGGCAAATGTAGGGATAGCAGGCTGAAAATCACAGCACTTACAGGTTTTGGGGAAACAAGTCAGCAGTATGAATGACAGATGTGTGAGCTTTCTTTCTTATTGACGGGGGAACGCTATCTGACGGTAACATTCTCTGCTGTCTTATCAGCAACAGAGCTCTCCTACTTTCAAAATGAAATCTCTCACAAATATAATATTTATTGACTGAAATAATAATAGTTGGTTGTGTTACTAAAGACGCAACAAACAGGTTCTGTTTCCCAATTTTAAAAATATAACTAGACCGTGACGAAATTTGCCATTCTATAACAAAACGTTCCAGATATAAATCTCGCTAAGGGAACACTATCTGACAGTAACATTCTCCGCTAAGAGTTGGCTATTGTCACGCAATGAAAGCAGAATGTTGTGTTTTAACTTCGTATCACTGAAGAGGCACAGCTGAGTCGCTACTGCACAGTTCAGCTCTACAAAATACAAAACTGAACAGACAAACGGTGGGCGGAGAATTCATGCGGGAACTGAGTGGATTAAAGTAAAAGCTGTCTGTCCGTCCCGTAAACATCTGTAGGCCATATTTGTTCAACTTTGCAGTTACCTAAACCATCAGTAATTATGTGATGTGTCAGTGATGATGCTCACATATTGAAATTGCTAAATCATAATCTTCTTCTACTTATTATTAGGTCTATGTTTGGCCGCCTAACTACGCCCGCAGTTTTGAATCTATCAATTCCATTCTTGTGCCGACATGTCCAGCAACAGTGACTATGAACACTGTACTCATTAATGACTACCTCACCATTAACTACCTGGTTAGGTGACGGTTAGGACCCAACCACAGTGCTTGAGCTTGAACTATGGAGGGGTTATGTGGAATGCATTGTCGGTGAAAGCCTGACCATGTTAAAAATAAAACCAAACGGAAGTACTTCTTCATCGTATGTGTACACCATTATATTATGATGAAGCGGCATTGCCAATCTAGCAGCAATAAGCGCCCCCTGTCAACAAACAGGTTCTGGATCGCAGTTCGCTTGTGCTGCAGGGGCAGGATCTGTGCGCTAAGGCAATCAGTCCAATAACTGCGACGCATCACATCCCATTTGCTCAGGGAAATGCATTTTCTAGTTTCTTTATGATGCCGATAACAAGGAGGGAGAGCAAACCATTGTTGGGTTGCTATGGCAACGCTATAAGGAGAGGATGCTGATGTTTATTCACCACTTTTCCTCAGCATTAATCAGATTTATCATGAGTGTAATTTTGTTATAATTGATAGTTCTAATCTGTTTCATTTTCAGCTTTAAGCTTTTTCCCCCCGCAATTTAACGCTAAGGGACACTTAAAGCTTTTATCCTAGCAAATTTCATGTATCATTAGTCATAAGTACTTGCTATTGTTTTTGCTAGGCTAACAGGTTAGCCTTGGACTGCAGCTCGTTTCTGCTCACCGGCCGGTAATTGCAGCTAGCATCTTCTATGCTTCGCATGGCACCGGAATACTCCATCTCTCAACAACTCAGTTTTAATAAATATAACACTCCGACCTGCACCTCATTAATTAAAGAACTTGGATTGCTTTGCCAACCCAGCTACATCCACAGAGTCGAAGCACTCCATTTCCCTCCGTCAAGACGTAAAACCGCCTCTGCAACAGACACTTCGAAACATGCTGGTGCTAACCTGAACAATCTGACACCCCTAGTTAAATTGAGCTGTTTAACACACGCTCACTTACAAACAAGACCCCATAAATATAAAGGTTCCTGGACTTTTTTCCAATCAAAAGATGAAGCTATTCATGACCAGCTCCAGCCTACAACCATGCCAGCTACTCTGCTGCTGGCTGCATCCATCCCTTCCTGTTGCAACCTCAATGCTTGTTGTGGTTTTGTGTGTGTGTGTGTGTGTGTGTGTGTGTGTGTGTGTGTGTGTGTGTGTGGGGGGGGGGGGACTTTTATTTTTACGAAGAGCTCTAAAATCGTGGGGAAAATCGTGCAGAGGTTGCCCATTGATGCTCAGAGGAGAGTCTCTCCTGTTACTTGTTTAATAAGGTTACATGAATGAGTAACTCTCACATCACAAATGTTTCATCATGCAACCCACAAGAATATTTAAATATTGTAGAAGCCATCACTAATGTCATTTTTTTTTTAACTAGAGGGCATTTCGTTCAATAAAAACTTCGGGGCATAGAGCAGGACCTGTCCTTGTGCGCGTCCCGACCCTAGTACAAAACAAAGTAACGTTACCCGCTTCCTCATCATAGACATCACGCATATATTTCTTTTAATCTTTGAGCGACATTAGGAATATTTTTAATACATAGGCAGCTTATATCTATTGTTGACTACATTTATTGAAGTAACATTAGAATAACTATTCTGAAAATGCAATCAGGAATATTTTAATACATATCTTATACAACCTTACGTTGTTGGTTACGTTTATTGAAGTAACGTTACCAGCTGCCAATTATGATTTACTGACTTGAGTTTGCTAACGTAATGTTAACTGGAACATTATTTCCCGATTATAAATAACCAGTTGGCCATGAACATCAATACAGACTAAAGTGTGAATGTTTATTTAAAGAGTAAAATCTATCTAACTTAACGTTAGCTAGTTTTTTCTTGTTATCTGGTAATGTAGCCAAATCCTATCCTCTGCCCGGTTTGTCGCTCTGCCCGAGAAAATGCTGTACTCTGTTGTTGTTTATTTGATTGTCATGAGTTCGCGACAGCCTTGGCTTGGCTGATTTGATGTCCTGTCCTGTTCCAGTTGAGCAAAGTGGGTGGAGCGGATGACCGTTCACTTTTAGTGAGTTTAGTAGGGCGGACTCCACAGAGTTGTGCAATTGCAACTTAATGACCTTTAATAAACATCTGAAGTCATGGCGGCAATAATTCTGCGGCGGAGGGCCGCCGCTGCAGAATGTACACAGCGGAAACACTGTGATGCTGCGTTTCTCTCACTGTGGTCACTCGATCAAAATCTTCCACCTGCACGTTCGACCCCATGCCCATCTCCCTAGTCAAGACATGTCTGCCCACTCTGTGCGTCCTCATTGTTGACATTGTAAAGACCTCCACCAGGACTGTCTCTGTCCACCCAGCACTTGCGATGGCTGTTGTCACCCCTATCCTGAAAAAGCAGGGTATGGACCCGGTGTCCCTAAGTAATTATCAACCTATTTCCCACCTTCCATTCCTAAGCAAAATCCTGGAGGGCATTGTAGCTGCTCCACTCCTGTGGGTTCCGGACCAAACACAGCACAGAAACGGCTCTGGTCAAGGTCATCAATGATCTTATCCCTGCAGCAGACTCCGGCAGCCTAACTTCTTCTCAATCTCTTGGCAGCCTTTGATACAGTCTATCACAACATCCTCCTTGACCGCTTGGATAGGCCCCTGGGTATCACTGGCACTGCCCATGCATGGTTCAGGTCGTATCTATCTGGCAGGTACCATCAGGTGGCTCTAGGCAAGGCCCAGTGCTCCTTTGCACCGGTCTGCCAGGGTGTACCTTCCTGTTCATTATCTACATGCTTCCATTGGGACAAATCATTTGTAAACACAGTCCATTTTCAATGCTATGCAGATGACACCCAGCTCTACATACATACCAAACCCAACACAAACCACCCTCCCCCCTCACTATTTTACCTGTATATTCTATGCCATGTACGGTAACCATGGGTGTCTAGAAAGGCGCATATAAATTAAATGTTTTATTATTAATCGTTATTATTGTTGTTATTACTACTGTTAATCTTGTTATTACTATTACTACTACTATTATTATTATTATTATAAGAATTAACAATGGCACACCTTCATAAGTGGTAATTTCCTGCTTGACAATTGAGAGTGGGGAGCGCATGGGTGGCTTGCTGAGGGGATGTCGGCGACTCTTCTTGACCTCTGCATGCATCTTCAGTTTTGAGTAGGTCGAAGGCTGGGTGGACACAATCAAGGACAAACCATGGTCGATCACAACAGGGCACACTATTACATCAATGACATTTTGTTCATAATGACAGGTTAATCCTTTTAAGAAAGGGTTATACATTCAATCAACAATCAATCATGAACTCATATGACTAGAGGTGACTAGAGGTGTGCCAAAGCCAATCAGCAAATAAATGTATTACTTGCCTGCTGATAGAGACAAATAAGTGCATGTCTACGATAGACCATTGGCTGTGCAAACATATCTTTTTGTATGCTAACACAATAAGACGGGTGTCATGCAAGAGATTACATTAAAACTGAAATACTTGCCTAGACTTTCCCCAAAAATGTACATACCTGGGTGGCATCTGGCTTGGTCTCCACTGTTACAGGAGTCCCACTTGGTGAAATGGCTGTCATGTTGCTTGGCCTGCCATCGTTGAATGTGGTAAACTGCTCAAAGGCTGCCTGGAAGGCTAACATGGGGTCAGGAGTGGCTGCCGTCTTCTTTGTTTTTCTCTTTTTCTTCTCTATGTCCTCTGTTAAGGGCTGGAACTCAACTTTTGATTCTTGAGCAACTGAAGAAAAACAAACATGAGAAATCACAGTTTAAGGCCAGACACTACAGGTGAATAGGGTAAAACTTAACTAATAGATATCACCATAAAACCTCCACAATAGATTACTTACATTAAGTCACTACTTCTTTGTATTACAAGTTTTCAGAAATGTGATGTTTCAATACACAAATTAGGCATTATCTAATGAAACATGCGCTAATTTGCATACATTTCCAGAAAAAAAATCTGAAAATTGGATAAAGCCAGGTTCATAATTATGGTTTCATTTCGTTGACATATTAGAGGCAAAGGCTTTTACAGAAGGATTTTATCGATCTCTTTTCATCACGCCATAAATCTGAAAATACTGCCAACAGCCATAAAAAAAATGTTTGCCATGTTTTTAGGAGTAAAATGTTATATAAATCAGGCTATAAATGATATATGTACAAACCCTTACGTAAAAGCCGTCAGAATATAGATAGGAATATTACTGGAAGGTTTTGTGTATGCAAGTGCTACTGAAGTGGAGATTTTGTACTCAAGAGTAAGTCCCAGTTAGAGAAAAAAACGATTTTGAGAAAACGGCTATCAGAAAAAGATACCGGCCAATGATAGCGCGTTTAGATGCAAACCCCCCTTTGCACTTTCATGATTGGTTGCTGAAACAAAGGAAATGACCATATTTAGATTTGATACCGTTGTGCTGTAGGAAATTAGCTTTACAGGGATATGCTACATTCTACGGGTTTGTTAAACTATGCAGAACTAAAAGATCGCTCAAACACGCTAACACTTACACTTAGTTACACTACTTTTGCAGAGGCGGAGTCCACGAAATATTGTATAAAACACATAATTTAGTGCACTTTCATATTTTTACAATATCAGTGTTACAGACGACTTGCTATAGAAGCAAAATAACGAAAAATCTGAAAATTGAGGGGTGGATCTCAAAAAGTTACTTTTGCCTACCGTGTCTCGCCTTAAGACTTCAACCATCTAATCTACAATCAACAACCATCTAATCTATAATCAACAAAGTCACATTAGACTATATTTATTTATTTATTTTTTATTTTATTTTTTACAATCGGTAATTAATATATAAAATAGGATATACATAGAATATCATAAATATGTTGCTCATGTGTGGCAAGTAAAAAATAGGAAAGGCATACACATTGCAAACACATCTAATTCAGCATATAAGCGGCTTAGGTGCAAGTTGTCATCACAGAAGTTAATATAAACTGATACCCTGAAGCAACCAAAAAAGTAATAACTACCGTTAATGTAATTACTGCCAGTAACGTAATACGATTTCTGAACCAATAATGCACAACCTGTTGCCCAAAAAGTAATAAGGTAATACGTTTACATTATTGACTGGTCATTTACTAGCTGGGTTAAAAAAAGGTACTTTTTTTTTTTTTAATAATCGGAGCCAATAAACATAACTGAATGATAACATAACCATTTAAAACAGTAAAACATTTGTATTCTGTACGTTTAAATGTAAGCTCAAGTATGTAACAGTATACAATTAGACTGGAAGTCAATGAGGCCCCATAGACCATCATGCATTTCAGAACTCAAAAAGCATAAATGCAATCAAGATGAAACTTTGCAACTTTAATCAGTATGCTCTACTGAGTATTTTGATATCATAATCTTATG
>JAPMUY010008895.1:0-74901 GCA_026901105.3 Galaxias olidus
CGGGGTGATTTTAGCAAATGGCTGAAATAAAACAAAGAGTGAAAAATTTAAAGGGGTCTGAATACTTTCCGTACCCACTGTATCTGTTCTACTCAAAGCCATTCTGAAATAATCTATGCAGTATTAAAATACTTACAAGTGTATGGAGGTCTGTTATGGTTGAAGGCTCTAGCAGACACATTACACCATCAGTAACTGATAGATAAAGATTGCAGTCAAATTAGAACTTTAACCCTAAATACCCAGAAAAGTGCCACAGCTACTTTGAATTTGTGTGAAAGGCCAAATTACAACATTTAAGCTAACGGAGTAACCTTCAAATAGATTCATGTCTGAATTGTATTACTACGACCAATTGTTTCTTATAATCAATGAGTGTCACTGGTAACACTGGCAAAAGGATGAAGGCATCATTAATTTAAGAAATAACCTGTAAACACACATTTTGAGACTTCTATGTATAAAGACATCTAGACATGTGCTTTGAAATGGATGAATAAGAGGCCTAAATTGTAACAGCGCTTGGAGAAAAGCGCTGTGAGTGCAGTCCATTTACCACTTGAAATAGACAATATTAAAGACTGGCCATGTTGGGGTGGCAGAAATATACTTTTTTCTGCTAGCAAAATAAATTCAAAAAATTACTATTTAATTAAATCACATGTTAAATGCAGCCACAACATCACAATTGCTTGTATGAAATTATGACTTACCTGATTGAACTACATTTTTATATTTCATCTGAAGTTGCTGCCAGGTACATTTTGTGCCTGTTGGGTTGCACCTGCATATCACACACACACACACACACAAATATTAACATACATGTTGAATAAGTGGAACACTAGAGATTAAACAATTTTCTATTAATACTCACACATTGACACGATCAGCAACTTTCTGCTCGCGCTTTGGCTGATGCGGCTGTGTTGCATTTTTTTCTAAATATATCTTCGTACTTGGCATACTTGGCATCAATATCTCCAATTCTACTGAAGAGAAGTAGGAGGATCTCTTTTTTGGTACGCTTTCCATGATGATTAATGTTATCTGCGTTCCATTGATGAGGGCTTTTTATCTCCTCATGCACGAGCTTAACTCAGCGTTAACTTTACTCCGAGTTGATTGAACTAACTGTTATCACCTGTTTTGAAACTAACAACTCTGAGGTTGATAGCTCGGAGTTGGTCAACCCGGAGTTCAGATTTACACTCAGTTTGTTAACCTGCTTTCTGAAATACCCCCCTGGACATGTGTGCCAAATTTGGTGCATTTTTACGCATAGGAAAGCCGAGTTCAGGTGGGAATAGTAATAATAATAATAATAATAATAATACATACAATTACAATCGTTGACCGGCTGTACCAGCTGGCCACCTAAAAAATACATGCCAATGTGCTGCAATGTATATAAGCCTTTCATATTTGAAAGGCAGACCGCTCTGCAATAACATACTGTAACACAAACTTAACATAATAGCAAAAAAAGCAAGCGAGCTAGGGACATTTTGTGGTTTAATAAGAGGCAACATAACGCCAAACTTTTTATATTCACCAAATTAATAATAATAATTCATTTTATTTAGTTTTTAGCGCTTTTCTCGAGACTCAAAGCGCTTCACACAAATTGGTCGCCAATTAGTTACACAGAACGAACAACAAATGGACCGACAGCTATCAAACAACACTCAGTCTGAGTGATACCACGGCAGCCAATTTGCGCCAGGCTTGCTCACCCAACATATTACGACAGACTTGCACACACAGATAGTACACACAGACCGACTCCAGGTGAATTGGCAGTGACTGGTCAGGGCACTGGTAGGAGAATGGAGCATGTTTTTGATGGTGAGTGGAAACCCACACAAACACGGGGAGAACATGCAAACTCCACACAGAAAGGCCATTGAGTCAGGTGGGGTTTGAACCCAGGACCTTCTTGCTGTGAGGCACCGGTGCTAACCACTGAGCCACTGTGCTATCCTATGCAAGAAAGATACATTTCCCCAGCCAATAGAAAAATTGCACAGAAACTACTAGTACTTACTATTTGTAACTTTTGATCGGAGGCGGTCCTTAGACGCCATACCCAAAGTTGGCCACTGCCCACCTCCTCTTATCACCTTGTTCTAGCATGCAGAGGGGGAGGGGTGTTGCTATGACAACTATGAACTCTTGGCTCAGATTGCGCACGCTGATACACAGGGCAAGGGAAAGCAAGTTGAAGTACACACAGCATAGAGAGCCTAAGTCCGCCCCTTCCGGTTTACCGCCATGGGACCTATTTTGAAAAAAATATGTATGGCAGTCAACGGTAAGAGACAACTTATCTTTTGATCTCGAATGAATTGTACCATGAAGCACGCATATGATGTTTGCCAATTTAAAAGATAGTTTTGCACGTCAAGAAAGTTGCAGTTTGTCGTAAAACCTTTGAAGTATAAGACTGTCAAAATACGTAATTAGACTACAAACCCAACAGTCGTGTTAGGGCCAACCTTAGCTAGCTGAATTGACTCGTTTAACAGTCACCGAAACCTTGTAGGACAGGTATCGTATGCTAGCTCTTACTGAACCCATTAACTCTCCTTTCGCAGAGCTGCCGCTCTTATCATGGGCAACTTGGAATGATTTTCACCTCTTTTAATACTTTTCGCCTCGTTCTAGGAGAAAGAGCTCAAATGTGCCAAAGTGTCAGGTGATGTGCACTGTGCGAGACGAGAGATGTAGTTCATTGAGAAGGCTAACACAATACTCAACATTACTTTCATTTTTTACGACAAACTGCAACTTTTTTGACGTGCAAAAGAATCATTTCAATTGACAAACATCATATGTGTAATTCATGGCACATTTCAAACGGGATCAAAAGATAAGTTAATCCTCGCTGTTGACTACCATACATATTTTTTTGGGACATCCTAAATCTTTTTCTGGCTTACTATATAGTAATTTTATTCAAAATCACTTTTTGAAATCATCAATAGATGGTCTAGAGACTCTAGATTAAAATATCTAACTTAAACTGTTTTGCGAAACCTAAATCATTACACTCAGCACTCATTGGATCGGTTCGCAGCCGAGTGTGAAGCAGCTGGGATGAGGATCAGCACCTCCAAACCTGAGGCCATGGTTCTCAGCAGGAAACCGATGGATTGTCTACTCCAAGTAGGGAATGAGTCTTTACCCCAAGTAAAGGAGTTCAAGTATCTCGGGGTCTTGTTCTCGAGTGAGGGGAAAATGGAACGAGAGATGGGCCGGAGAATTGGAGCAGCGGGTGCGGTGTTGCAGTCGCTTTATCGCACCGTTGTGACGAAGAGAGAGCTGAGCCAGAAGGCAAAGCTCTCAATCTACCGGTCTATCTTCATTCCTACTCTCACCTATGGTCATGAAGGGTGGGTCATGACCGAAAGAACGAGATCGCGGATACAAGCGGCGGAAATGAGTTTCCTCCGGAGGGTGGCTGGCATCTCCCTTAGGGATAGAGTGAGAAGTTCAGCCATTCGTGAGGGACTCGGAGTAGAGCCGCTGCTTCTTTGCGGAGAAAGGAGCCAGTTGAGGTGGTTCGGGCATCTAGTAAGGATGCCACCTGGCCGCCTCCCTAGGGAGGTGTTCCAGGCACGTCCAGCTGGGCGGAGGCCGCGGGGCAGACCTAGAACCAGGTGGAGGGATTATATCTCCACACTGGCCTGGGAACGCCTTGGAATCCCCCAGTCAGAGCTGGTTAATGTGGCCCGGGAAAGGGAAGTTTGGGATGCCCTGCTGGAACTGCTACCTCCGCGACCCGACCCCGGACAAAGCGGATGAAGATGATGATGATGATGATAAATCATTACAAAGTTTGAAAGTGCAAAACAAACTAAAGCAATTATCGCCACTCGCTATTGAACAAGGTTATTGTGTTTACTTAAAAAAAAAAACTGCAGAAATACCTTACTTGTTGTTGAATCGATTCACCAGACGAGTGAAATGGAAGATACACATACATTGTTCTAGAACGTTTTATATGCTTGTAAACACAGAGGATGCGCGTGCGTCGACTGGGATTTGAAGCTGTTTATACTTCTGCGAAGCAGCACGTAAACATCTCTGCATAGCTTCGAAGAGCAGGGGTTTCTGGGAAAGCGTAGCTCACCGAGGCCCGCCGACGAGTCCTCCCAAATCCTAACAGCTCGTCGCACAAAGCTTCTTCTCAGTGCGTCAAACAATCGCTGATTGGTTGAGCAGGGTATGAAGCAAGTAGTTATTCGGTAATATTTTGGCTGTATCCAAACAAATTAAAACGTAGATATCTCAATGAACTGGAGCAGATAGGCTGATTATCAATTCGAATCATATTAGTGGTTTTCTATGCACTTAGCTTGTACATAATAGGCCTATGTTACAACTGTTTTCTGTATTGTTTGATAAACTGTATATGAATATATTGTACAGCACTTTGGTCAGCTCTGCTTGTTTTAAACGTTTTCTATAAATAAACTTGATTTGATTTGATAGAAGAAAATATGAAAAGCAGTGAGCAACCTTCGGTCTCTGTTTATACCTTCGCGGGACATGAACGGGAGTTTCCGTGTCTGTGCTTCTTCTACGGTTTTCTGTACATTATGGATTACTGAATTCGACACTGCCACCTAGTGGGCCCGTTAAACTTACGTTGAAGTATGTAGGCAAACTACTGTGCCAACGTAAGCGCCAAATGAACGTTTACATTTGCTAACGCGCTCACGCAGAAGTATAAACCAGGCTTTAGTTATAAAAGGTTTTCCGCTAACTACAACAGTTTGTCACCCAGTGATAGCCACTGTTATGTAACAGTACAAAAGTGTCTTTATCAGCCAGATCTTGAGCTAAAAATATTTTGATTAAGATTGAATTATCCTTCACTGAAGTACACTTTGAACAATTTGTTTGAAATAACAATTGTAAAATGTAATCCCAGATAGCAAAATTAAACTGGCCCGGATACGGGCCAAATGTGCGCTAACATTCGGTCCAGATAGGGTCCGCCCCAGCCCCAGTGTCTTTAAGCACAATTCAAGTCAATACGCCCCAAATCTGGCACAGATATGGTACCCATTTAGTTTGCTCTAATCAGCACTGGGCCGTTGGTGTTCCAGATCGTACAAATGCTAATGTTGATTTAACACATCGTCACAGTCATTATAATAGGCTACACATTTACACAGTGACATTGCCACCGCCCACGTCTCACACAACATAATGCCTCCAGGCCAATAAAAGGCTTGCGCTGCAGTTAGTACATAATGATTTAAATTGGGTAGAGTGAGTTACTTTAAAGTTCTATAACAAAATAGGAGACGAAAACGACACCTGCAAACAGTTAACACGGATGTGAAACATACATTTATAAACATACATGAAGGGCGCTAATGGACAGGGAGCCAGTGTAGTTGGATGAGAGTTGAGGTGACGTGGTTGGTGGACTTCGTGTGCGTGAGGATACGAGCAGCTGAATTCTGAATAATTTGTACCCGGTTAAGAAATTTGGTGGGGATGCTTGAAAGGACAGCATTGTAGTAAACAATACGTGACAATATAAATGTGTGGACCAGGACTTTAGCGTTTGATTGAGACACAGACGGGCGACGTCTGACGATGTTGTGGAGGTGAAAAAATGCGAGTTATGGAATTGATGTGAGGTGCAAAGTAGTATAAGTCTAGCCTCGGTGTGACCCCCACTAAAGTGGATTATCACAATTGTATTAATATTTTACTGAATTCATTGTTTATTTTATGAGGCTCCTTTGCTTACTACTTGTGCATGATGTAATTCCCGTTCACCACTAGATAGTCTGGTAGTGAGCCGTAACACTCGCAGTTTTTATCAGGCATAGAAGACAACACGTCTCCCGTGTCTCTTTTCGAATATGTTTTACAAGTATATTGTACACATAAACATCAAATGACAAAATATTTGATGTCAATTAATTTACTGCTAAATAACCTATGTAGGTGGCCGGCTGATACAGCCGGTCAACTATTGTAATCGTTAGTATTATTATTAGGTGGCCGGCTGGACCAGCCGGTCAACTATTGTAATTTTACGCATTATTATTAATATTATTATTATTATTATTATTATTATTATTATTCCCACCTGAACTCGGCTTTCCTATGCGTAAAAAAGCACCAAATTTGGCACACATGTCCAGGTCCACTCCAAACTACACCTCATGCCATACCGCCTCATTATACCTGTTGGTGGCGCCATAGCAGCAGTTCAAAGTTCAAAGTGTTAAAAAACTCATTAAAAATAGGCCTTTAGGGTTAAAGCTCTGAAATTCTCAGAACTTGTCCATTGCAGTGAGATAAAACTTTCATATACTGGCACCCATTAGAAATTATGAAGTTCATCACTCTGTTTTCTTCAAAAACTGGTGGTCTACCCAAAGTGTGTAAGTTCAACACCATAAAGCCAAATCACCTTAAAACTTCAGGATATCATCATCAGACTCTCGCCATTAACCTTTCAGAATATCTTGATATCTTTAAAACTGAGTCCACAGCGCATCAAAATGTATTACTGTAAACACTACTGTACATTAACTTTGTCATATCTCACTGGTTCATTAAATAATCCTCATCTGAAAAATATAGAAATATCCCAACATTAGTGACATGAAGTGTGCAAAATCTCAGATCATTATCTTAAAAACTGAATTTTTTATAAATAGAGTTTTATGGGTTTTTTTGGTTGAACTTTACTCTGACACATATCTATTTCAATCAACTCCTCCGAGGCCGTAAAACCAAATTACACCAAAATCACAGTATATCATCCTCAGATGGTGTAATACAGAAAAAGTTGGGGATTTTTGATGTTTAAAAAAATGAGCTCACAGTGAATCAAAATGTATTACTGTAAACAGTACTGTACATTTCGATTTTTAACTGCTTCAATATTGGACCAATGTATATCATACTTCTACACAATATTTGTATTATGATTCACATCACGATTCAAAGTTTTGAAAAAATTTACCTTGAAAACAGAATTTTTTGCCAAATTTAGTCCCGTATTGGTTGGATTTGAACTAACTCGTCTGAAACTATAAAACCAAATTAACTCAAAATCGCTGTATATCATCCTCAGATGGTCTACTTTACACACAAAACCAAGCTTGGCGATACAATCATAATTGAGCTCACACTGCACCAAAATGCATTTCTCTAAGTTATTAAGTAGTAGTAGCAAGTATTAGCGTGTTAACGCATTTTTCTTTTAACGCGTTAACGCAATTTGTTTTAACGCTACTAGTAGTTTTTTTTTGCCTGATAATCTCCCCACATAGCACTGGACACAGTGTCGGATTCACCCTCAATTGTCAATGGGAGGGAATCTTCTTGCAACCGTAACTGAGAACGTCTCATTGAGTAACCTGGTTCAAACACTCAGATTTAAGTCTATGATGGCTAAAACCAAAAGTTTCATAGAAATGTGGCAAGCGGTTATTTAAAGGGGCCCTATTATGCTAATTTTCAGGTTCATACCTTTATTTGGGAGTGCTATTAGAATAGGTTTACGCATTTTAATGTTCAATAAACTTTTTATTTGCAGCACTTCTATTCATCCTCTGTCTGAAACGCTCCGTTTTAGCTCCCGTCTCTTTAAGGCCCCCCTTCCCAACGAGCCAAGTCTGCTCTGATTGGTCAGCTGGCCAAACAAAGGGAATTTGCCTTCGCGGTGACAAAACCAATGTTTTCTCGACATGGCAAAACCACCCGGCCTCCGCTCTGACTGGCTCTGGTTATGGGCGTGCCAAACATTATTCAAATGTGTGACTTAGTAACGTAGATAAGTTACGGAAGAAAACACTGGAGGCGTTTTAGGCAGTTCAGGAGCAGTGTTTTCTGTGAGAGAGAGTAGCTCCCTTTGGCATGGACTATGGGGTTTGTAACTTTTCAGACCTTTTACATGCACAAAAAGCTATACAACATACTAAAGGAAAGGGAAAAACCCCAAAAGCATAATAGGTCTCCTTTAATGTATACAATGCACTTTTTGTTGTGTGAGATGCGAGCAGTAGCGATGTTACTGTGTAAATCTATTGCCTTTTATAACGATTATGTGACGAGGTGTCAAATCAACATTTCAAAATTTGTCATATCAGACAAAGAGAGGTTCATACGTTCTTAGCTGGATTACGAGATTTATAGATGTCCGCACATGGCAGACATCTTCGTACTTGAAGAAACATGACTAATCAACATAATGTAGCGTTGACCGTAACTCCCAGCATGCCTGGCGAGTAACTCTGTTTATTCTTATGGACAGTAGGATATCTTAATGTTTCCTTGTTATCATGTTTATGTTTCCTTGTTATCATGTTTCTTTAAGAGTTATGAAGTGCTGTAAACACAGATATCAGTTTGTACCTTTGTTAGATGTGACACCGAGACTGTGTATGGTGTGTGTGAATAAGTTCAAAGCATGTCTCTCCAAATATGTGCGTGCTTTGTTTTTTTGAACGATGGGAATGAAATAGGTGAACAGATGTGGTTGTTGTTTTTACGCAAATCAGTGATGCTGTTCAGTCTTGCAAAAGGGCGAGAATCTTCTTGCAACTGTGACTGAGAATGTCTTATTGAGTAACTGCATTCAAACATTGTCAGATTTTAATCTTTGATTGCTATTACCAAAAGTTTCATAGAAATGGGGCAAGCAGTTCCAACTTGAATTTTGTGTGAGATGTGAGCAGTAGATTTTACTGTGTAAATCTATATACAGTATATAGCCTTTTATAACGATAAGTGAGGAGGTGTCAAATCAACATTGCAAAGCAGATATTTGTATGGTTTGGAACACTAAATTTGTCATATCAGACAAAGAGAGGTTTATATGTTCTTAGATTTGTTCTTAGCTGGATTACCAAATTTATTTTGGACCAGGGTGTCATCCGAGCAAGGCAGACATCTTTGTACTTGCAGAAACATGACTTATCAACATAATGTGGCGTCGGCCGTAACTCCCAGCATGCCTGGCGAGTAACTCTGTTTATTCTTAAGTACAGTAGGATCTTAATGTTTCCTTGTTATCATGTTTTTATCATGTTTATGTAAAGAGTTATGAAGTGCTGTAAACAGTGACTGTGTATGGTGTGTCTGTGAATAAGGTGCATGTCGCGGGCTTACCATATATGACCTTTTTGCTTGAACGACGTCAATTAAGTAGGTGAACGGACGTGGGCCTCAGATGTTCTTATTCATGTCGCTGATGATGTCCAGTCTGAATCTTATTAATGAGTCTACTCATTCGAATCAGTTCATGTAAACTGTTTCAAACTATTTGAGTCTCTAAAACAATTTAAACAAAACGACAATAAACCTCTCACGACACAGTACATGAACAATCTAATATTGCTATCTAGGATGCTGAAGGTTATGTAGGTTGGTGGGTGTGCAACCTCCTCCATTTGCTGAGAGTTCTATGACCACTCCAACCGAATTTGTCCTTTTTTCTTTTTCTACTTTTTCTTTATTTTTTCTGCTATTTTTATTTCATTTTTTTAATTTTTTTTCTTAATGTTATTTTTTTCTGTAATAATTTTTTTCAGAGCTGGCCACCGCTATCACTGCTTGCAGTTATATTTTTTGTTGATTTTTGTGGAATTTTCGTGTAGCGTCAACTTTAGAGTGTTCGACCTAACACCCTACTTGAGGACACATATAAAATACCTATGTAATGTCTTCCAGCCAATAATAATCTAATGTATAATCTTTTCAGGGGCAGTTGTGCTGGGAGTGTTTTGGGGGCCACAAATAAAATCTTGTTTAGGGACACCACAATCCTAGGGCCGGCCCGCCCCCAACCATTCATTTAAACTTCCTTCGTGGGGGTTGGACCTTTACTAGGGTCCACTGTCAAAATTCCACTCAAGCCTACCCGTAATTAACTGTGATTAATGACCTGTTCAACTGATTCTGTTCTTTTTGTTATACTATTTGGTTTTTCCTTAACTTTAGTCTAAACTCTGAACTGATGTTGCTTGCTGTCTGTTCTCTGTTCTTTTTTCTTTTTTTTGCCATTGTCTATTACCATGTACAATGTGAAGCATCTCTGTTTACAATGTGAAGCATCTTTGGGTTTCAGAAAAGCGCTATAGGGATACAAGTAATTATTATGACATTTTATTATGACATTACTTATATTTGCACCACAGAGTTTGGCTATAATCACAAAAGTTTGAACAATTTTCTTAACGTCAGCTAACTTTTATAGCCAAATGTATACTAGACATGATTGGATAAATTACCTTATACGAGGGTGTGCTAAAATTATGACCATACACAATATGTACATGTTTATGTTCTAAATGTGTCACTTTGTTTGAAGTTCATACACTTACTAAATTATTTAACACAATTAAGAAAAAAAACAATTGACAATCAAAGAGGCCTCACTTTCTGGTTATGTTGCTAGTTACTAAAGGTACTAATGTCAGATGGGAATGGAAATAAGATGAAACAAGTAACCTGTGCTTTTATTGTCTTCAGATTCAAAGTACCTTGTCAAACAGCTCTCTGACAAAGAAAGTGGCCTTTGCCCATCCGTATAAGTTTAGTGCTGACTTGCATCAGATGTTAGGGCAGCTGATAGAGAGTATGTTATGTACTCATAGAATTGAAACCACTAGAATGCAAAGTGTCTTCAATGCTACATATTCGTCCTCTTATGCTATTCTTAAGTAGTAAGCAATGCTTTCAAGTTCAAAATGGCATTATATTTGGTTTAGTTTGACCAATCAGTCAAATATGTTGCCACAACAATATAACCAGGTTAATGGGCACACCTACTCTACTAAGTCTAGTTCTATGTGAAGTTATGAGCAACTCACAGTAGGCCAATGGCAGATCTCCATTGCGACAGAAGTCGGTCAATGTGTAACTACAGGGAGGGTCAGCCTTGTGTGGAACAGTCCTGTCTGCTTGTCCTTTCTCGCATTGTCATCTAGTTGCCAAAAGTACAAACATTTCTGTTAGGGTTTACTATGCTGACATTACAGGAAAGGTCTTGAAAATAGAATTGTCTGAGGAATTGTAGCTCTATATTTTGTGGGAGAGATACCCTTTCAAACATGGTAAGTTGAATATTTGTACTTCCATAAAAAATAACATGTAAAGGCTGCCTCTAGTATTTTCTTTCATGCAAGTTAGATGCAAATCAGACTAACAACACATTTAGCACTAGTTGTCCTCACACTAGATGCCTTTTACTATGGGGGATGGTATTTAAAAAACCATCAACAAATGGTTCACTCACCACAAATCCTGATGGACTTGGCTGAATTTTAGTTTCAAATGAATTGATAGACCATCTGATGCAATGAATAATAGTGATTGGCTATTTTTGAGACATCATTGTCTTTAAATATTTATTGTCAACATTAGCGAGAAATGCCTTTTGTTCAAGTTATTAACGTGTTTCAGAGAAAACTGCATATTACCAAGGAATAAGGTCAATCTAAGATAGTTATAGGAGAATACGGAAATACATGACATTAGTTCACCAGTAAGAGGCCACGAATACTCTTGTGTTGTGTATCTAACTGAATTTTACTTTTATCTGCACATTTAGGAACTTGTAACATTAATAGTTTTAAATATAATACTGGTCTATTCCCATGCTTTAAAGGAACGAGGGTGTTTAGTTCGAATGGCATTACTAAAGGAGTAGCAGACGTTTACTGTAGTTCCTGTTTTGCATGCAATTGGTTGAAGTGAGCTATCATCTAGCTCTCTTTCCATATGTGGAATCAGCTCTTGAATATTTTCTAACCAGTTTTTATTTGTTGGCAAACAAACACGCTCCAAACATGGTTAAGAAATGGAGGATTAACAATAGAAGCAACCCTTGGTATACTTATGAAATTGATAAGAAAATATTGCAGAGAAGCAAAGCTTGGGCTTTGGCTATATCTACTGCTTGTGTTACACAGGTGTAAAAAATGTATAAAATAATATTCGTGTATAAATATTATAAATGCTGCATTGATAGAAATGCATTAGTGTTTTCATTTTTATTGTCATGATATTTTCCTTCTATAAACCAATGAGAATAAAGGTCAACCCATCACAAGCTCAGTATGGCTGTGTTCGGAATCGCCAACTTAAATACTATCTACTTAATACTTACATACATACTTACATACTTACTATGTACATAATACATACTTAATGAGTACATAGTACATACTATATACTGACTATAAAACCGAAATGTAGAATACTACTTTTTACAAAGATTAGATTATACTGTTAGTATTAGAGATGTCACGATACCAGAAATTTAGTAGTTGATACCAATACCAGTGAAATTCCCCGATTCTCGATACCCAATTCAATACCATGGTCAAAAAAATAAACAATTTATGAAATCTCATATATTTCAACATACACTCCTTTTTTTAAAAAACATTACAACAAACAACAGTGGCATGTAGCCTTCAAGCGAAAACATTTATAAAAAGAAACAATAAGTACAAACATCACAAAAAAGAACAGTGGCAATTCAATTATTTAAAACAAGCAATATTGTTTTTAACTACTAACAATAATCTTTTCATGATGACACATCTTTTCAATTGCAGTACCCGGCCAAGACATGAAAAACATGGAAATAATAAATAAGCCTTTAGAGATATGGTGTCAAAAAGGCTAAGCCTGTTACTTTAAGATGTGGCAACTTATGTGGTAGTTATTGTGAAAATGAATGAATGAGATATAAAAGCTTAGAAGGAAATAAAAAACCAATATTGACTAGGCTGGCGCTGTTTAAACTAGCGAATTATTCCGGAGTTCTTCCGACTAAAGTCTGGAGGACGCGTGACGGGAAAGTACCAGGTATATTTAAAATAAACAACTATTCACATTACAAAAAAGAGGCATATTATATAATTATAAAGGAAACATACGCGCACATTTCATAACACGACTAAGCGAGATCACAAGAGTCAAATGCCCTGCTGCATTGGAGTGTAAACTACTACAGCTAATTCATGGGAAATGTTTGCTATACAGGGGAGGACACAGCATACTTCAAGAGAGAGCAAACCTTTCCTGTTTGTTTTGTTTCTTTTTGGCATATTGCCTATCTATAGGCCTGCTTGTTCGTTTTGTTTGATTTTTTATTTGAGTTTGCGGTAGCTTTCAGCAAGGGAGGCAAAACCATTTTGGATTGACACTTCGCGACATCCCCTCCGAGAATCGCCACCTTAACGTGGTGGAGGGGTTTCAGTGTCCCTGTGACCCTGGGAGCTGTATTGTCAGGGGCAGTAGCCCCTGGTAGGGTCTCCCATGGCAAGTTGGTCGCAGGGAAGGGTCCAGACTAAGCACGATTCAAAAAACACCCCAATGAAGCGGAACCAACGATACTGTGGCACCTCGCCCGGAAGAGGGAAACCGGGGCTACCCCCTGGAGCCAGACCCGGGGGGGATGCTCGTTGGCGAGCGTCTGGTGGTCGGGCCTTGACCCATGGGGCCCGGTCGGGCACAGCCCGAAGAAACAACGTGGAGCCGCCGCCCTGTGGGCCCACCACCTGCAGGGACAGACATTGGGGTCGGGTGCAATGCCAATCGGGTGGCAGGCATAGGCGGGGACCTAGGCGTGCTGACCCCTGGCATCGTAGACTGGTCCTAGGGACATGGAATGTAACCTCTCTGGTGGGAAAGGAACCGGAGCTAGTGCGGGAGGTGGAGCAGTACCAACTAGATATAGTGGGGCTCACCTCGACGCATGGCTCTGGTTCTGGAACCCAAGTCCTCGAGAGGGGCTGGACTCTTTTCTTTTCCGGAGTCGCCCAGGGTGAGAGGCGCCGGGCAGGTGTGGGGATTCTTACGAGTCCCCGGCTGGGCGCCGCTGTATTGGAGTTTTCCCCGGTGAACGAGAGGGTCTTTGCGACTGCGAGTCGCTGGGGGGAAGGCTCTGACTGTTGTTAATGCTCATGCACCAAATGGCAGTTCAGAGTATCCGGCCTTCTTGGAGTTGCTGGGTGGGGTCCTGGAAAGGGTACCATCTAGTGATTCTATAGTTCTGCTGGGGGACTTCAACGCCCATGTGGGTGACGATGGAGAAACCTGGAGAGGGGTGATTGGGAGGAATTGCCTGCCCGATCTGAACCAGAGTGGTGCTTTGTTGTTGGACTTCTGTGCTAGGCATGGATTGTCCATAACGGACACCAAGTTCGAGCATAGGGAGGTTCATAAGTGTACCTGGTAACAGAGCACCCTAGGCCGCAGATCGATGATCGACTTTGTGGTCGTATCATCAGACCTGCGGCCGTATTGTTGTGGATCCGATCTTTATACACTCACGAACATAAGTAAAATAGAACACAATAAGACACAGACACTGAAATGGTTGAGATCAAATACTATATTGTTGTA
This sequence comes from Galaxias olidus, assembly GCA_026901105.3. NCBI lineage: Eukaryota > Metazoa > Chordata > Actinopteri > Galaxiiformes > Galaxiidae > Galaxias > Galaxias olidus. Next base: position 14,404 of record JAPMUY010008895.1, read on the forward strand.
CAACAAACTTGTAAACACAAGTTAACCAGATAATAAAGATTGATACCAGTATTTTACCAAGATAGTACTTCTGCAAAGGACAAAGTTCGTTTGCAAAAGGATCATACTCACACAACGTGTAAGACGCTGCCCAAAGAGAATGATGATCTAAACCTAAAGTCTGCTGTCTTATATCTACATCCAGAGAATGCAAGCCTTGCTTTTTCCAGGCTGCAACAGGTGTAGTGAAGTTTAGAAGAATGCAGCTTAAAGGTTGGAATACTACATCCAGCCTAGAGGTTAGAACAGTGACCTCTTGGAAGTTATATTCAGCTAAAGGGTCGTTAAACTTATAATGATTAATGCCTTGGTTCAAAAAGCACGTTCTCCAATAGATTGCCTTAACATTCCCTCCTTTTATTCATTATAAGTTTTCAAAACACAGAAATGATATTCTTGCAAATAACCTTCCGAGTTCCACCCTTGTAAGCCCCTGAGAAAACTAGTTAACTGAAACTACGTTTCCCATGTCCTTAGGCCTCTCCTGCCATAAACTAACATGAGATACAATAGTCATAAATGCGTAAACTAGGTAAGATTGACACCACAATTTCAAACAGGTCAATGTGATGTGAGTGTTAGGTCAGATGTTTCACAGGCACTAACACAAGAACATACATCCTAAGTTCTTATCAGAGTCTTTGATCTTCAGTCTAGGTATAGTGTAATATTCAGGAACAAACAACAGTTAGATAAATTCCTTGATTTTACCAATCTTCGTATCCTCGTACACAAACTCCTGCTCGTCTTCTGTTGTTGGTCACCTTAAGAGGCAGCGTTCGGCGTACACCTCAGTCGTTAATCTGGATACGTTGTAGTGACATAAGATGGAGTTGTGTCAGGCCACTGTTGGAGGGGGAATCTGTTTCCCTCTGCATGTAGCTGGTCCTGCTGCTCCGGTACTCGTTTGCAGTGGCTGGCGTGGACCCATGTGGCTCTCTCTCTGAACACCAGGCATGGACCAGGCATGGTCTACCATTGACTTCATTTGGTTGGAGTCCAAACCACTGTACCAGTCAGCTGTCTTGTGTGTCGTCAGTCAAACGACCTCAGCTCCTGGTAGACTCCACTTAAAAAACAAACAATAGCCAAACAGCTATGCAAATTCAGATTAATTTGTAAAGGAAACAAGATTATTGTATGTACTCATCCTCAAATGTCCATTTCGCTGAATATCCAAAGACTCTGCAGAAAGTCTCAGTTCTATGTTCCTTGTAACGGTTCTTTGTGAGTTCGTAACCCATTCTTTTCTCAGTCCTGTCACTGTTGTTGTCAGGGATAAGTATTCAAACAAAACACAAACCCAGAACTAAAAATGCATTGCATTTCAATGCTTGTTGTCACAGTCCTGTTGGTGCACTGTTAGGGACAATCAAAAGTCAACAAACCCCAACAATGATTAAACAAAGTTAAAACACATTCCCCAAAGAAAATGTCCAAAACCTGAACAAATATTTCATTACAGTCCAAATCCAAATCAACTTTGTGAACACTGACCATGGTTGTCTTTGGCCGGCTGTTAATCATCTGATTCGTGTGGCTGACCTTCTGACTCATGGCATTCCAGACCTCAAGACACTCTGTCATGTACTCACAATCCCAATCAGGGGGGCAAACGGGTGAGGCTGGTCTACTAACTCTTTTAACATTGCTATGTCAGCAAAAAAAAAAATTTGTAGAAAATTTATTAATTATTGATTTACATTTGTTGTTCTGCCATACTCCCCTCTTTTATCTTGCCGATTTGTGTTGCAAATCACAAACCGCGGAAACAAAACAAAGGGCAGAAAACAGAACGTAAGCCCAATTAACAACAATTTAGTCAAATTCAAAAGAACGACAGTATGTCAAATTTAGCCGTTACATCACTTGCTATGTGACTGATAGAAAAGTGTATACTTGTGTACACTACAGCAAAAATCCATTCCCAGGGGGTTGATCAATTCCCTTGAGTCTGGACAATCATCTTTCCAGAACGGTTAGATATCAGAACACAACCTATTGTCTTTTAGTTTTATGGACAAAAGTCATGTCTGACCACTGTTAATTCATTTCAAATATCTGTCAAATGCTTTATTGAATACTTTCTATTTTTGATCAGTCACTATTTAATTAACCTCATTTTAAACACATTTTCCATGTAAATTATTTTCATTTCATCAAAAGTATTCAATACAACAAACATGTTTTTAAGAGCATCACAGGAAAGTTTGACCCTTTTTTTTTTACTATCTACTCCCTTTTTCCATAGTTTCAAACTTTCAAACTGTTTCGACCATTTCTTATTAACATTCTTACAGGCATCTGCCTTAGCCTTTTTAATCTTCCCTTCAAATCTTTTTGTCATTCTTAGATTTATTTATATATATAAATAGAAAGTACTTATTCTTATCTTATTTATATAAAGCAAATCTATATACCCAGCAAACTTCTTTTTACTTTCCCATTATGTTACTGCATGTCACATGTAACATGTGCCCCTCATTATATCCTGGAGCCTCCTATAATATAATTAAAAGAGTTGCAACTCTTTGACAAGAATACAAACTTTTAGACAACAATTAACCACAAGAAGACATAACATATATAGCGCTTTACCAAAAAGGAATCATTTAACCCGTTACGGACCGTCAGACGTGGGAACCTCTACTCTCTTTTTCAAAAGTAGGCAACCTCCACTCTGTTTTGCGCTAGGCGGATTTCCAGCATCCCCTTTTAACCAGGTGGGAACCTCTACTCTCTCTTTCAAAAGTAGGCAACCTCCACTCTGTTGCGACTTTCAGACGTGGGAACCTCTACCCTCTTTTTCAAAAGTAGGCAACCTCCACTTTGTTGTGCGCTAGGCGGATTTCCAGCATCCCCTTTTAACCACGTGGGAACCTCTACTCTCTTTTTCAAAAGTAGGCAACCTCCACTTTGTTGTGCACTAAGATTAAGCGAGAGCCTTTGTCTCCCCTTCAAATCTCTGTGTCGGACTCCAGCCGACCCTGTCCTCAACAGGACTAGACTAGGTGCGTCCAGCTCTATATTTCTTTTTATATATGTATTTTAATTTTTTATAATTTTTATTTTAATTTTTTATTAATATTACTGAGCGAGGCTTAAAGAAGCAAGTATCAATACTCCCTCTTCCCTCACACAAACATTAAATGAATTTTTACTATAATAATTGAACATCAACCACTTTCAAAGAACCGGCTGGTGGACACCAGCGGTGAAGAAAGCCGTCAGACTGAAGAAGGAGGCCTTTCGGGCTTGGTTGGCCCAGGAGTCTCCTGAAGCAGCAGACGGGTACCGGGCGTCCCGAAGGGCTGCAGCTTTGGTAGTCAAAGAAGCAAAAACTCAGGTGTGGGAGGAATTCGGGGAGGCTATGGAGAAGGACTTTCGGTTGGCCTCAAGGAAGTTCTGGCAAACTGTTAGGCTCTTTTGAGCAGGAGAGGAGAACTGCTGATCCGGACTGGGGATATCGTTGGGCGGTGAAAGGAGCACTTTGAGGAACTTCTTAACCCCGCCAACACGTCCTCTGTGGAGGAGGCAGAGTTCGAAGACTCGGGGGAAGTCTCAGCCATATCCCTGGCAGAAGTCACTGAGGTAGTTGGGAAGCTCCTCAGCGGCAAGGCGCCGGGTATGGATGAGATTCCGCGAGATGCTGAAGGCTCTGGACATTGTTGGGCTGTCTTGGTTGACACACCTCTTCTGTGTCGCGTGGAGGTCGGGGACAGTACCACTGGAATGGCAGACCGGGGTGGTGGTTCCCATTTTTAAAAAGGGGGACCGGAGGGTGTGCTCCAATTATTGGGGTATCACACTTCTCAGCCTACCTGGGAAAGCTTATGCCAGGGTGTTGGAAGGAGACTCCGACCAATTGTCGAACCTCGGATCCAGGAGGAGTAATACGGATTCCGTCCTGGTCGTGGAACAGTGGACCAACTCTTTACCCTTGCGGGGCTGTTTGGGGGGGGCATGGGAGTTTGCCCATCCAGTCTACATGTGTTTTGTGGACTTGGAGAAGGCCTACGACTGTGTCCCCCGGGGAGTCCTGTGGGGGGTACTGCGGGAGTATGGGGTACCGGGGCCGTTGATACGAGCCATTCGGTCCCTGTATAACCGGAGTGAGAGTTGTGACGTATACTCGGCACAAAGTCAAATACGTTTTCAGTGGGTGTTGGACTCTGCCAGGGCTGCCCCTTGTCACAGGTTCTGTTTGTGATTTTCATGGATAGAATCTCAAGGCGTAGCCGGGGGGAGAGTGTGTCCAGTTTGGGGACCTCAGAATTGCTTCTCTGCTCTTTGCAGATGATGTGGTTCTGTTGGCTTCTTCAGACTGTGACCTTCAGCATGCACTGGAGCGGTTTGCAGCTGAGTGTGAAGCGGTCGGGATGAGAGTCAGCACCTCCAAGTCTGAGGCCATGGTTCTCTGCCGGAAAACGGTGGAGTGCTCTCTCCGGGTTGGGATTGAGTTGCTGCCCCAAGCGAGGGAGTTCAAGTATCTCGGGTTCTTGTTCACGAGTGAGGGAAAAATGGAGCGTGAGATTGACAGGCGGATTGGTGCAGCATCAGCAGTAATGCGGGCGTTGTACCGGACCGTCGTGGTGAAGAAGGAGCTGAGCCGAAAGGCAAAACTCGCGATTTACCAGTCAGTCTACGTTCCAACCGTCACCTATGGTCATGAGCTTTGGGTAGTGACCGAAAGAATAAGATCGCGAGTACAAGCGGCTGAAATGTGTTCCCTCCGTAGGGTGGCTGGGCTCAGCCTTAGGGATAGGGTAAAGAGCTCGGTAAAGAGCTCGGGGCCGGGTCGCTGTGGCAGCAGGCTCAGCAGGGTATTCTAGCCGTCCCTATCCCCAGCAACGCTTTCCAGATCCTCCTGGAGGATCCCGAGGCGTTCCCAGGCCAGACGAGATATATAAGCTCACCAGCGTGTTCTGGGTCTACCCCGGGATCTCCTACCAGTAGGGCGTGCCCGGAAAACCTCCAACGGGAGGAGCCCAGGAGGCATCCTAATCAGATGCCCGTACCACCTCATCTTCTCCTTTCGACTAAGCGCGATTCAAAAACACCCCAATGAAGCGGAACCAACGGCACTGTGGCACCTCACCCGGAAGAGGGAAACTGGGGCTACCCCCTGGAGCCAGACCCGGGTGGGATGCTCGTCGGCGAGCGTCTGGTGGCCGGGCCTTGACCCATGGAGCCCGGTCGGGCATAGCCCGAAGAAACAACGTGGAGCCGCCACCCTGTAGGCCCACCACCTGCAGGGACAGACATTGGGGTCGGGTGCAATGCCAATCGGGTGGCAGGCATAGGCGGGGACCTAGGCGTGCTGACCCTTGGCATGGTAGACTGGTCCTAGGGATGTGGAATGTAATGTATTTGTACATAATCTTCTTATTTTGCCTATAAAGCTACAATTAACAGGCATGTTCTCTCGTTGAAATACTATCGTTTTCCTTGCCTTCCCCACAGTTCTCGCCCATTCGTGCTTGCAAAAGTCACCACTTTCTACCCAACAAACTCTTATATTAAAGGCCTATATTTAATTTATAATGACGACGATGATTTTGTGTTGTATTGATCTTGTATTTTTAGCTGTCTAATTCCATACGAGCAGCCGATCTGCTCATTTCTGCACTCTGCTCTGCAAACCTAAACAAGACAATAAACCATCTGACTAATAAATAGGTTTTCTTGTTTTCTTTATGCACTGATTTTTCTCGTTTCCGGTGAGGGTTGGCCTCCTCCAAGGCTGCGCTTTGTCACCTATCCTGTTTGTGGTATTCATGGACAGGATCTCACGGCGTAGCCGCGGGGGAGGGGGGCTGCAGGTTGGTGGGCAGAGGATTGCATCACTGCTTTTTGCAGATGATGTGGTCCTGATGGCATGATCAGTCTGCGACCTGCAGCACTCATTGGATCGGTTCGCAGCCGAGTGTGAAGCGGCTGGGATGAGGATCAGCACCTCCAAATCTGAGGCCATGGTTCTCAGCAGGAAACCGATGGATTGTCTACTCCAGGTAGGGAATGAGTCTTTACCCCAAGTGAAGGAGTTCAAGTATCTTGGGGTCTTGTTCTCGAGTGAGGGTAAAATGGAACGAGAGATGGGCCGGAGAATTGGAGCAGCGGGTGCGGTGTTGCAGTCGCTCTATCGCACCGTTGTGACGAAGAGAGAGCTGAGCCAGAAGGCAAAGCTCTCAATCTACCGGTCTATCTTCGTTCCTACTCTCACCTATGGTCATGAAGGGTGGGTCATGACCGAAAGAACGAGATCGCGGATACAAGCGGCGGAAATCAGTTTCCTCCGGAGGGTGGCTGGCATCTCCCTTAGGGATAGGGTGAGAAGTTCAGCCATTCGTGAGGGACTCGGAGTAGAGCCGCTGCTTCTTTGCGGAGAAAGGAGCCAGTTGAGGTGGTTCGGGCATCTAGTAAGGATGCCACCTGGCCGCCTCCCTAGGGAGGTGTTCCAGGCACGTCCAGCTGGGCGGAGGCCGCGGGGCAGACCTAGGACCAGGTGGAGGGATTATATCTCCACACTGGCCTGGGAACGCCTTGGAATCCCCCAGTCAGAGCTGGTTAATGTGGCCCGGGAAAGGGAAGTTTGGGATGCCCTGCTTGAACTGCTACCTCCGCGACCCGACCCCGGACAAAGCGGATGACGATGATGATGATGATGACGACTGATTTTTCATGCACGCATCCGTTGTCACAAATACTGGACATGCCACTCAACGCAATCTTTAAAGAAACCAACCGAATCATGGACATAACAAATACAGGAAAACAAAAGATGAAAGGAAAGGTCCAGATTTTCTCACAGCAATTGATATGATACCTCAAACTCTTATCATGCATAGTTCTTCATTAGCATAAGTATTTTAAATATGAAAAGTTTTTCAAATCCGCTAGGATCATTAATCTGATCTTTTTTTGCCTTGGAAAATCGTGTACTTTTTTTTTGCTGAATATTTTCAAGAGACATCGGTCTAGTCACAGTTGAAAGACCACGATGGAACTTTGTGATTAAAGTTAGTAGCGATTCAAGTAAAGTACATGACACGTATTTTAAATATGTATTTGTTGACTGATTGGTTAGTCCCCTTAAGGTCATGTCCGGACAGGGGTTTACTTCAAAATTAATCAACGTTTTACAAAAATAATGGGAACAGCGAGGTACTTTCATTTGGAGACAAGGAGTGCTGGACCCCAGATAACACACATACGTCTGGCCGACGCTGGCTGGACGTATGTTACGTACGTCGCACATACATCGCATACGCCTCGTTTGCTAATCGGCAAAATGTCGCATCGACATCGCCCGTACATACGGAATGATCTCTGGCCTACCTCCAACCGACGTTACCCAGGATTATTCTGACGTACGGGCGTACGTTTAGCCAATATATTGATTTATTGCCTCGACGTTCCAAAATGTGGTATGTCATCTACTTCCAATCCCCTTCTCCTAACAATGACTTTTGTTTACTAGCAAACCTTTAGGACAGTGTTTTTAAACTTTAAAACAATACTATTATTTAGTAAAAGATTATTCAGTTTGCTAATTAAAAATTCAGTTGCATAATAGATCATCCAATAAAAATATATAGGTAGGCCTACAATACAGGACCAAATTAGCTAAAAAGATAAAAGCACATTAAAATTGCCTAAAACAGAGTAGCCTTATAATGTAATTATTTAAATAAACCACATCAATAATTCATCAATAAGTAATGCCACCAGGTAATTGTGATAATCATTTAACATTTTAATGGAAATATTGACAAATCACACGGATAAATTAAGTAACCAAGTAGAGAAGTTAAACAGTTAAAAGTGCATCAAATAAATTTCAACTTGATATGCAAGTCATACAATGTTACCAATCAATTCAAACAGTGAAGAATATTTAGTGTGTGTGTGCAGTAATAAGGTACATCTGTAGGAGGACGAATTTCATCAACTGTCTCTCCCTCACCATCAACATAAGTCCTCCGTGTTTCATGGTCTTCTAGTGGATGCTGCAGATTTAAGCCAACTCTAGAGAAAAGGAAAAACAACATTGAGTAGGCACTGTTCATTTGGCATATGATTCAGTGTTCTTGTCTTTTTCATTTATTCTTATTTATTTAGTTTTGAAGTAAATAGCAGTGATAAAATGCTAATGCTGGGTCTGGTAGTGTTGTTCTAGTATTGAAGACGCTGTCAGATGGACATCTACAACAGGACAGCCAGATGGAGCTTAAATAGAGGACAAAAGAACAAATAATGAATTTATTATTCACAGAAAATAATGAATTCATATAAATTATATGAAGTCAATCTAAACAAAAAAAACAACATATCTGCTATTACAAAGAAACAAACAACCTGGTAAAAATATGTATCCTCTCTTGGCAGTTAATACATTTTGTAAAATAAAATATGACAAGTACACATACTAAGGCAGTGGTAAGGCTGGACATCTTCAGGAACCTTATGGGGGGGGGGGGAAATATCAGCCGTCAATCAGTAACCAGTCTGAAACAGGACAAAAGAAAATATAAACAATTTGATACACAACTCTATGCTTTGATTCATAAGAAATTAGGAACGACTAGCCATGCTATAATTTTTTGCAATATGAAGAGACTGACTGTGACATACTGTTTAGCTTACTATGTACTTACGCTGCGTGCTGTACAATGGGCTGTCTGCTGTCAGACAGTCCAACTAAACATTATATTTTACCCAAGGCTGAACTGTTTAACATTTTTACTAAATGTATTGATTTTCGCATAATAACGACTGACAGCTAATACTTCAAACAAAATAGTTTTAATTAAATGATCATGTTTGTGTGAGTTCTGCTCGTCAATCTCTCTCTTCTTTTCCCCCCAATCCTATCTTTACTCAGTCTGAGCCAATCCTGCACTGCCTTCTCTACCTCAGCTTCTGTTATTTTGGCCAGGGCCACATTCTTGAACACAGGCACTAGAAAATAGAAGTTGCAAATGAAATGAATTAATTCATTAAGTAATTTTAGTGTACCTGCCTCATTTTAACTCACAAGTTAGAGACATATTTTGTTTCTCTTGAAAGAAGTAGATTTTTCTTTAATGTTTGGTTGGTTATGTTCCTTGTGAACATTTCACAAGGTAATGGGATACTTGGAATAAAAAATCTGCCCATTTAGTTAAGTAATACTAAGATTCTAATTACTGGTCTATTGTAAAACAATCACACATGGTTACGACTTACACACTATGACATCTTTAACCTTCATTTTGCGGATACCCATCTTGTCTCCTCTGCCGCACCAGTTCAGGCATGTGGCCAACTCCAGTGAAAAGATGCGGCCACAAACCCGCCACACAGTTTTTTTTAAAGTGTGACCCCCCCTGTCAAACCAAGCTTAGCAACCTGCAAAATAATAAGATATCAACTTTACATACATTTAGCTGATAGATTTTTTTTTATATATATATATATATAACGTACAGGGAGAGTATAGAATACTACCACAAAAATAGCTGTTCTCTTTGGAATCTGGATCTTGCTAAAAAAAAACATTGTGCAGAAAATTATACAATATACATTTTTACATACCATCTTTGATTTCAGCTGTGAGTCAAGCCTCTGCTCCAGTTCTAAAAGTGCCCCTGTTAAGGGCAGTGGGATGAGGCTCTCCCAATCTTCAACCTCATCACACTGTATTCCCCGAACAGATGAAAGGACCTGCATAGCCTTGGTAATATGGTCCACCTTAATATGGAGTTCCCCCAACTGCTCCAATATAATACGCTCAACCGCTGTTACACAGAAGACAAGGCAATTCATACACGTGGTCAAAAACAAGATATACTTACACTCACAATCTAGACAAACATACCAGTGCACTGAGGTGACAAATGACCAGGTGGCCGCAATAGACCTAAGGAGATACAAGAAAAGCTGTTCAGCTTAGTAGGACTTTGTGCACCTGAGTGTCACATTAAGTGACAACCACCACAGTGGGAGCGATCCACCTTGTTAAACATGAACTACCTTTAGGAATGATTCTCGGCATTGGTCTTCTGGCCTCCGGCTGCCATAATGTGGCATCAGATGGAGCAGTTGCTTCACCTTAAAGAAACAATGCAAATAGAAATGGTGGTTTATTTAATTGTTTAAAAAACATAATTTACTTCTTGACAAAAATTACAATAAATCTATTAACACAGTTGCAGCCACATGCCATTAGGATGTAAATCTACATTTGTTTAAGTCATGAAGAAAAATCCGTTTTATTTGCAGTGGTATTATGATATTTCTTGGTATCATGATACTTTTGCTGGGGGTGGACTTAGGCCTTGTCAACTTCAGTACCATTCAATAAATGTGTTTGCCTATGATTGAGAAACAAAGGTGGCTAAATTAATTTTGATTAAATGTGGTTAGTGGCAGACAGGGAATTCTATTAAGATTCATTCACAGATTTGTATTGACATTTGTATGGTTTTAATGATTAAAGATCATGGAAATGAACTTTAGTCTTTGTTATTTGATAACCACTAATGAATAAAACTATTTGTGTAGGGGCAAGTAAAAATTTACTTCGGGCAAGCAGAAGTAGCAGTCTATGCAAAGGGCTCACGACTGAGAGCGTCTGCGACCACATTCTTAGGACCGGGAATGTACCTTATCTCAAAGTCATATGGAGCGAGTCTAGCCACCCACCTCTGCTCACAAGCATCCAGCTTAGGCTTCGTCATGATGTAAGTCAGTGGATTGTTGTCAGTCCACGCAGTGAATAGATGACCCCTCAACCAGTGGCTGAACTTATCACAAACTGCCCACTTAAGCGCCAAGAACTCAAGCCTATGCGCTGGATAGCGAGACTGGGCGTAGCTGAGAGATTTACTGGCGAACGCCAGAGGTCGGGCAACATCACCACTCTCAGTTAACTGGGATAATACTACTCCAAGACCGTTGGAAGAGGCATCCACGGACGACAGAAAGGGCTTACTGTAGTCCGGATGTGAGAGAGTTGCATTGTCCAATGATGCCTGTTTCAGCTGTCTGAAGGCCGCACTACACTCGGGAGTCCAGTCCGCAGAAGTCAACTTCCTGGACACGTGAGATCTTCTTCCCTTTAGCACGTCGCGGCTTCCTCCCACCCGAAGTCAAAGCGAACAGGGGCTTGCTTATACTTGAATACCCCTCAAAAAACTGCTGGTAGAACCCGACCATGCCAAGAAACAATCTAATCTTGGTCGGAGAGGGGATGTTAGTGCCCTCATCCATCAAATTCTTTTCACTCAGATCAACGATAGCTGTGACCTTCTTTGGATCAGTGGAAATGCCGTCTTTGCTCACAATGTGCCCCAAAAACCTCAGATGACTGCATATAGTGGCACTTATTCGGGGCGAGCTTAAGGTTGTGCTCTTTCAGCCTCTTAAACACCATTCCCAGTCTTTGAAGAGCTAGCAATTCATCAGGAGCAAAGAATGAATTCAAAATAACATAGGAGGCTCAAGAAGTTTTGATCACCGAAGATAGCCATCATCATCCTCATGAACATATAAGGGCTGTTGCACAATCCTTGTGGAAGCCTGTTGTTTTCGTACAGCCCAAAAGGAGACGTGAACGCAGTGAACTTCTTGTCCTCCTCATGAACCTCCACGTTATAATAACCAGACGTCAAGTCCATGGTTGAAAAGAAAGCGTTACCCCCAAGGGCGACCAACGCGTCAGCCTGATGAGGCAAGGGGTGCGCATCTTTGACAGTCCTCGCGTTCAACCACCTGAAATCATTGCAGAGCCGTAAATTGCCTTTCTTCTTCCAAGCCAAGACAAGCGGGGACGCGTACTCGCTAGAAGACTTTCTTATGATTTCCCGCTCTTCCATCTCATCTAAAGTCACTCGCAGCTTCTCATAGTTTGAAGGGGACAGTCGACAATAGAGCAGCCTGAATGGCCTGTTGTCGCTTAGTCGAATGCGATGGACAAAGTCCTTGGCCCTCCTGCAGTCCAACCTGTGACGCAAAAAGATGGACTCGTACTCGGCCAACCAACATCAATCAACTTTTCTCTCCAGAATGGCGACAGCTGACTCGAGTCAATGTCAATGTCTTGCAGTCCGAGGTCGCGAAGCACTGAACTGCCAACTCTGGGCGTTCCATATTCTGATTCAACAGTCAGACTCTTCTCGCAACCTGTGTCACTCTGGTCAACAGTTCTTGTCACATTACACTTCACTTGGTATGTCTGGTCATTCTCATATACAAGTAGCCATTATCAAAGTCTTCCAGCGCCACACAGGGAGACACGTCAGCAAATTTGCAGTTGCGCCTAAGAGTCACTGGCTTACCGGACGGATTACTGACTCTTACTGGAACCCACCCATCACCCCACAATGACGTCACGAGTCTTCCTACCATCACTGTTCTCGGCACTGTTCTTGATTCGCTGGGCTCTACAACAACTGTGCAACCTGCTGATAGGCACTTATTACTCGGCAATCGTCCCCACACTAGATGTTCCTTCATCGGCTCCAAGATCACAGCATGTTTAAGTTTAACAGTCCCCACTTTGTCAGGGGTTTCACTGGCTCTCCATTTCTCCACAGTCGCCAGCAGTTGCAGCAGGGCCCCCTCCTCCCCAGGTGTCTGATCCGAAAGAGACACCTTCTTCCAGAAGTCTCCAGAAGTCTTCATCACATGAATGAGTTGTTTGATGACGTTGCTCCCAATTATCAAGTCGTCACTCTGGCCATTCACAATGAGTGTGGGAACCAAGACGTAGCAGTCAAACACTTTCAATGGAAGCTCACACACTCCGATGGGGCTCGTTCTCGACCCACCGCATCCAACCAGAACAACTGATGTGGGAGACACAGACTCAGGAGAAACAATGTTGGCCTTTTCCAACAATGGAAGCATGCGTGCACTCAGAGAGCAGGCCATTGAGCCAGTGTCCAGCATAACCCGTACCTCCACAGCACCACTGATCATCACTCCCGCGTAGAAAAGCTTTATCTGTTGCAGCCAGTCTCGATGGATTCTGAAATATCACTGTGGATCCACCCGCCATAGCAGCACAACACTGAGAATAAACAGACTCGAGGTCAACATCATCTGTTGGGGACATTTTTCCTGGCCCTCCACTAGTCCCTTCCTCATGTGGGCCAGCTAGTTTCCCTGCTGAATAGGGGCACCATGCTGAACAGCAGGAGGACCACGGACAGTGTTAACGGATCAAGCCAACGCCTGATGTCCAGCAGCATGGCATCAAAAGCATAGGCGCTCATTTCTACAATGGGACACTGTTTCATGATCGTTGCCACCGCAGATGACACAAGGGCCTCGGGCTCTTGCATGATTGCTATTTCTGGTTCTGAGTTGCCTCGAGCGCAGAGGAGACTTCCTCCGCAACAAACGCTCCGGCAGATTGATAACATGTTCCAGGGGCTGATCATCTTTGTGAAGTGGCCTGACAGTTGCAGATGGCTGAGGAGTAGAAGGCATCACTGCATTTTTAACATGACTCTGCAACACATCCCCAACTTGAGTGGTTCTCAACTTCTCGACTGGGCATACTGGTTGGCGTTGTCGTAGTCGCATTTTACGTTGGTGTTCATCCAGCCGTACCTGCACGTCTGTGGCCGTCCATTCCTCGAGTGGCTTGCAGCTAAAGACAGCTCGGGGTCAGGACAGTGAGTGATGAACATTACCGTCACCTCACGAGAGGGGTTGTCGAGAGTCTTATCTTGTTTTTCCAGTCCCTCAACAGCAGTGTCAATGGCCTTGTTAAGCCGAATCCAGTCAATTGCAGTCTCAGTGAAAGAGGGTTTAGTGTCATAAAAGTCTGCCAAAGGCATAAAGGAAGTCACACTTTCACTAAAGTGTTGTTTGAGAATGTCAAAAATAAGCTGAGGGCCCGAATGTAAAATCAAGGTGGGTTTGCCACGTAGCCCAACTTTCACAACATCACGTGCCCTCCCCCGCCTGGTCACATAACTCAATGCCCCTCTTGTTCAAAAACACTCTAACATTGTCCTCCCACTCAAAAATAACGTGGCTCATAACTGTGATAGCTAACCATCAGATTAACCTTCGAAAGGTCTGCAATATTTGAGCGAGCCACATTAGCATCACTGACTGGAATGGATTTAAGACATGAGACAATATTCTCTCCAATACTAGTCCCTATTTGTTTCACCAAATCACTAAGGACATCAACTGGAATATGTTATACATCCTGACACAGAGAGGGTGCAGATGATTCCCCTTGTCCAACATCTGCAGTAGCATAAGTACTGTCCATTACCATAGCATGATGAGGGGTAGACGTTACAGGATTCCCCCCACTAATCCTACCCACGGTCAGCAGCGATGAGCCAAACCACCACCCTCGGCCCCTGCCAATACCAGACCAACCATGCCCGTCCATTGTCATTAAAAAGTACAAGGCGCAATATTTACTAATATACAATGAGTGTAAAATAGATAACAATAATTCAGATTTATTTTTGTAAATTTTTTTAAATCATTCACATAGAAATTTTAACCTACTGTAAACCTATTACAGTAGCAAACTGCCTCCCCTCAACATCAATCAGAAAAGTGTTTTCTTAGAACATACACAATACAGGCAACGTTAATTAACCAGTGTCCCGTTGGCAACTCACAACACCGTTGAAAAGTCGGTGTGGCTACACGCAGTAACAGCGCTGTGAATATCCACCTTCGTGGCGATACGCAAAATTCCTTCATTGAAGAACGGGTCTCGGCACCATTGTAGCGGTTAGAATACTCTCTCTCTTGCGTTGTGTTAGATTTCCATGAAGCACAGACTCGTTCAATGGTTGGCTCCAACTAGCCGTTTATTCTGGTAATAACAGAATGACATTTTAGGCTTCTCACCGACCATCACATGGTAACAAGCTCCAGAAACCCCTGAACAGCATACCACAGACTAGTTTCCACTTATATATAACAAAATGTACGAATGAACATTTCAATATAATGTACCTGGTAATAGCAGAATGACTTAAAATTACTGAAATCACCAGTGAAGCAGAAGCTCATAAGCCAATTTACGAAATCTTGCCGTTTACCAATCATTCTGCAAAATTTAAATGTTGAAGGCACACATGTTCACAATCAACCACACACAGGTTGTTTGAAATTCAATTAGTTTGTTTTCTTGTAGTTAGAAGTAACTAGGTATTTACTTAACTAGGTGATCGCAGTCGGTGCATTTTGTGTTTTCTAACGCAAGCTTCACTCTATCCCGGAACAGCATGGACCAACATTCCTTTCAATTGACTCCCAATGGGCTCACGCTAGCATTCTACAGCATGCTGAACCCAACTGTCATTTCTGCTGTTCGAATAAAAATACTGTGTTCAGCTGTTTTGAGAGTGAAGCGTGCAAAAAATAGCACATTTAAAAATACTCAGTAACAGAATGCAAATTAAAAGTAGTGAAGTAGAATACATATCTTTCAATGTACTCAAGTAAAAGTAAAGGTATCCAATTTGCGTAATACTTACAGTATATTACAAATCTTCAAAAACACTACTCAAGTACAGTAGCGTGAGTATTCACTTCTTTACACCCCTGTATGGCCTATATATTATATAAATAGAAAATCACAGTATCAATTGTTATTAATAAGTTAGTTCATGTGTGTGAGACTTGGCTCCCCTGACAGAAAGAACAGAATAGAGTTTAGCGTCAGAATTAGTTTGTCATGGTAGCTAGGTGGCTTAAAGGTGCTTACACATGATCAGCGTTGCACTGCGCTGGCTGTGCCATTGTTTCCTATGGAGTTGAGCGTTGGCACCCAACACTGCTCTGCGCTAACCTCGGCGTCGCGCACTGGCCGAAATTGTTACTTTGCGCTGCGCTCAAAATTAAAATCATTTTAACTTTGACCTAGGTTGCCGCTGAAAGCAGCTGTGTGTGACGTAGCCAGTAGGGATGGGCGATACCACAGTTTTTTTTTCCGATCCGATACCAAGCAATATTATGTCAAGTATCCCTATACCGATACTTTTGAAATATTTCGTGTACATAAAAAGGGAGATATCTTTGTGATTCCTACCATTAAAATTGGTAAATCTGGTCATAAAACAATATATTTGACAATCATTAGTCCAAAATCAGTTTTAAATAAACTGCCAAAATGATCTCTGTTTTCTGTTTAATTGCAGCAATTATTAAACTAAATTGTTCAGAAATGTTAATTTAAACTATTCAATTTTTCAAGCTTCAAACTAACATCTAGGCTAATCAAATACCTTTAAGTGAATGGTGAACCCCAAATAATACTTTGGACTTTGGTTCTGTCTACTTGTTAGAAAGGTCATTCTAGCCACATACTGTACTTGCAAACCTTGAAGCCTCAAAAATCGGGAGGATTTCTAAACAACAGCAGGGGTCTGGCGGTCCTCTATACACAAGATCGTATTGATAGAAAATTGTGGCAATAAACAGGGAGGATTGGCAAGTATGGCCACAACAGCACCGTTGTCTCGTATAGTCGAGTGACTGATTGTTTCCTTGTAAATGCATGGAGTGGTGAGACAGGGCGGAAAGAGAAGTAGCGCGAGCAGACATTTATTCCTCTTTGTAGGGTACTACAAGAAACTTTAAGAAACATGACTATTTACAGCCATTTTCACAGTTTCATAACTTTTAATCCTTACACTAACCATTATAAAATTAACAGGAATACAGCTTTCTCATATGTTCTTATTAGATTGCCGCTTTGCTGAAGTAAATAAAATGGAGCACTGTACAATTTTTTTCCACTTTGGATTCCGCAATGCAAAGCGGCATTTTAGAGTTTTCAATGGTCTGAAACTGTCACTTTTAGATCAACTGAAAATGTATGAATTTGTTTTTATTAATAAACGTTTAGTAAGTAACACAAGTTTGGAGCATTCACTGTTTAATCACTTGATTTCATAAAAAAAAAACAGAAAACACGTTTGTCCTGCCTACCTGTAGTTCTTGAGGTTGCACTGTGTGGAAATGCCTGCATAATAAATAGCACATCGTCAAAACGGGCTAATGATAGCGTTGACGTTGAGTAACGTTACTTGGAATACACGAAACTACATGGAATTCACGAAAACATGCACTACTATAAAACACTATTACATAGGCTAATCGTTAATGGCTTTAGGATACTGACATTATGGCAAGTTTAAATAATCAAATCTATAGTAAATGTAATAGTTTATCTTAGCAGGCGATTCAACCTAGCAGAAGATATCTGGGAATTACACTTAGTTTGGGCCATTTCGTTTGATCGTTTGTCCAGTCTTTTACGTTTTATGACATATGCACAATTATCCGATTCAGTCGACATTTTTTAATGTAGCGTTCTTTGTCAAGTGACAGCAAATACTCTAAATTATACAATACACCTTGTTATCATTAGCATGCGAGTTTAAAAACTGCGCTTTCCCAGCATTTCCAGGCTTGCAGAAAGGTTTGTTTTCCCCCACGCTGACTCCGCCTTCGACACTCCCCCCAACTATGACGAGACACCGACTATATCTTTATGATGCACAATTACTACAACATTGACTTTATTTCACTTCAGCATCAACCTAGTAGAAATATGATTACTGGTAAAAAAAAAAAAAAAAATTCACTGGTTAAAGTAAAGACTTGGTATCCATTATTTCTTTGTGAGGATCGATTTTCAAAAATAAGGCAGCAC
The DNA here is from genome assembly GCA_026901105.3 of Galaxias olidus. NCBI lineage: Eukaryota > Metazoa > Chordata > Actinopteri > Galaxiiformes > Galaxiidae > Galaxias > Galaxias olidus. Next base: position 32,132 of record JAPMUY010008895.1, read on the forward strand.
GGTGGCTCAGTGGTTAGCACTGTTGCCTCACAGCAAGAAGGTCTTGGGTTCAATCCCCACCTGACCCAAGGGTGTTTCTGTGTGGAGTTTGCATGTTCTCACGGTGTTTGCGTGGGTTTCCTCCGGGTACTCCGGTTTCCTCCCACAGTCCAAAAACATGCAGGTTAATTGGTGGCTCTAAATTGCCCGTAGGTGTGAATGTGAATGTGAGTTGTTGTCTGTCCCTGACCTGTCCAGGGTGTACCCCGCCTCTCGCCCTGTGTCCGCTGGGATAGGCTCCAGCCCCCCGCGACCCTGTACAGGATAAGCGGTAAAGCTAATGGATGGATTCTCAAAAATAAATTTCAAGATCGATGTTTCAGTGCTCTGACAATTTGCGTCTCCCCTCAGAATGGGCACAAACAATACAACAAATACAACTGAAAAATTGAGCCTCCCCTCCAAATGTATGGAAGACCAAAGCTGCCAAAATTAAAAATAAATACATAAATAAATGACTCAAAAATAAATAAAATGCCATAGATTGTATTTCCTCACCTATTATTTACTTTCCCATTTACATTTCTTTTTTGCTTTTTACATTTCCTTTTACATTTGCTTTGCATTTACCCTCCTATGTACTTCCAATTTACTTTTTTACTTCGGTAGTACTTTCTTTAAACATTTCTTCAGAAGTTTGTTTTTACATTTCCTTTTGACATTGCCTTTTACATTTCTGTATGCATTTGTTCTTCATTATGCAAATGAGTAGGTGGTGCCTTCAGTCTTGGCAATCGAACTAGGAAAAGGCGCTATGGCTACTGGCTAGACAGGCTAAACAATGAGTGCACCTTTTTAAACATTTGACAATTTATTAATTTGTCTTTATTCAATAACGTTTATTAAACCAACAAAAATTCGGAAGATAGGACTGTTTCATCACTTAATAAAAAAAAAAGTCAATACTCAATCCATGCACTGTGATGTCGAACAACCAATAGGCCTAGGTGAAAAGTTGACCCCATGTCACATTTTAATAATAATAATACAATCAATTTATAGGCACCTTTCTAAACACCCAAGGTCACCGTACAAGACATATACAGTAAAAACAGCACAATATACAACAGGGAGAAATTACTCAGAATGAATGAGCTGTGTTTTGAAGTGAATGCATACTTTTTGAACACATTAAAGCCCTGCAACCCATTTTGACAGGGAGAAATGACCGCTCAGAATGCGCATGCGCAGTTTGCGAAGGAAGCCCATCCTGGCTGCCCTGCTCCCAGTTGAAACTTTTTTTTAAATTTTTTTTATCTTATTGCGTTTCTCCTGGTTAAATTGAAGTTTAATAAAAATAGCTGTTTACGTACATTGCTATGCCATAATGCCAGGCAGATAAAGTGACATACACGTATACGTCGTGTATGCAAACGTTTAGTTTTGCAACAGTACATCTCAACATGTAGATGTATTGTTGCAAAACTAAATGTTTGCATACATGAAATAAACATAGATGACGTATATCTGCACTGCGCTTTACTGGTGTCTGCACTATGCTCTTTTTTGATTACAAGGCATTGCTGGACAAGTTGCCTTTTTACCTTACTTCCAGTTCAAAGCACAAATCCAGTAGGATATGTTCACAGGACTCTCACCCTTGAAAGCCCCAAAGTGAAAACAGAACTTGGAAAATTTGCTTTTAGTTTTTTTTTTACCTCAAAAATGGAACAAGGTTAAAAAGGTTTTGAACATAGAGCTGTTTGTATGGTAGGGAGTTAAAGAGTGTACTTGTTTTGGTTGAAACTGAGATATTGTACTGTATTGTAAATATTGTAACATGTTTGTGTTATTCGCTTATTTTTATTTCATGTTTGTTTAGTTGTAATTTATGTACCATTTTCTCCATTTAAACAGGGCACTGCTGGAAGAGACCTAGTAAAATAGTAAAATAAATAAGCCTAAGAACTTTGGTAGCAAAGTACAGTACATTTCCCTTGTGCAAGAGAAGGGCCTGCTTTTCAAAGAGATTTTTTATTAGATTTGAAAGATTATTTTATTATTACAGACTGACTACAGTTCACAACCACAAGCTCCATCTACTAAACTGGATGAGGTGCAAGGCCAGGTGAATGAGGTTAAAGTTATACTGAAAGACAACATTAACAAAGTGCTGGAGAGGGGAGAGCGATTAGATGACCTCATGGACAAGACAGATGATTTGCAAGCAACCGTAAGTATTGTGAGGGAGTTGCTTCGAAAATTGTAATCTAGCTTTTACTGTTTAGCTCAGTAGACTTTATTTTGTTTGTCAACTGTTAAACAAAGACTCTCCTTTGATAACCGCAAGGGTGATCATTAAAAATGAACTACTGTAAAGATTAAAAAAGACAACGCTATTTTTCAGGCGGACACTTTCCAAAGGACATCTACAAGGGTTGCCAGAAAATACTGGTGGAAAAACACAAAGATGATGATCATAATTGGAGTGATTGTGCTCATAATTGTTATCCTCATAGTCCTTTTTGCTACTAATGTGATTTAAATTAATATTCCCCAATGCAAATGAATGTCTTGTTAACAGTGTGGATTAAAATCTGTTTTGTGCAGTAAAACAAATGCAAATAGATGTGTATTGTAATTAAATGCCAGATTATATTAAGTTTGTATGATGCAAAACATACAAGTTGTCATTTATAATTTAACTTAAATTATGTATGGTGAACTTAAAAATGGCTGTAACGAGGAAGAAAAAAAAGAATTTAAAGGTTTAAAGATTTTAAAATTTACAACCATCTAGAACTGCAGTTCTGTGAAGGAGACATTGCAGTGTTTTGGTAACAAACTTCCAAGTTTCAATACAAACCTTACACTTACTTAACCTACACCTTTATATAGATTAAACATCCTGGCACTATGAATTTAGCAAAGTTTAAAAATTTAATTACAAATAACAAAACACTTTTTTTTATAGCTTAATGCATTTAATTTCTACATTTCTGTGTACATATGTGTATAACTGTAAAATATATTCAATATATTTATATAGTGGGCCCTTTGATATAGAAACACATTGAATGTTTATTTCTGAATTTGCTTACAATGTCAATAATCTGTTTATCTGCTATCATAATCAAACACTCTTGAGTTGGCAATTCATACAATAAAGGCAATTTTTCAACAAAATATACATCTGAATGCAAGTTTTTTCCCCCATTAAAAAAATTGTAGGAGGTGATTTTGGTGGCCCCTACCATTTGCTTAGTGTAATTATTTTACCCTAACCGTTGCAAATTAGACTATCGCTAGCAATATCGACTATACTCCAAGTGTGGGATTCTCTTCCTGACCTTGTGTTGTAAAGCAAATAGTTTCATGGGAGAACACGCCTGGCAGCAGACAACTTTCATACTGAGACTACAAGAGGACTGATCTGAATGGCGATTTTTTCATTCTCAAACATTACAATGTGCAAACTGATGAAAGGTATTGATAATACGTTAATACAAAAAAAGTTGCCTATAGTGGCTTTAAGACTACTGTAAGGAAACCAATCGCCAAATCCCCCCCCCCCCCTTTTTGGTTAAGATAACAGGCTCCTGGCCCCTGGTGAACACTCCAGGGGGGACAACATGTTTCTCGCACAAAGAACCTTGGATTTAGACAAAACAGCACAGAGCTGCAACTGTAAGGATTAATAAATTGGGATTTAGAAATTGTTGCCAAAAGAACATTCAATGGAATTATTGGACATTGACAACAAGAAGAAATTTTAATTAATTGTTTAGCACCTCACAGCAAGAAGGTCCTGGGTTCAATCCCCACCTGACCCAAGGGCCTTTCTGTGAGGAGTTTGCATGTTCTCCCTGTGTTTGCGTGGGTTTCCTCCCACAGTCCAAAACATGCAGGTTAAGTGGTGACTCTAAATTGCCCGTAGGTGTGAATGTGAGTGTGAGTTGTTGTCTGTCCCTATGTGTCAGCCCTGTGATAGACTAGCGACCTGTCCAGGGTGTACCCCGCCTCTCGCCCTGTGTCGGCTGGGATAGGCTCCAGCGACCCTGTTAAGGATAAGCGGTATAATGAATGAATGTTTGTATTTCTGATAATTATATATTGTGTATGTTTTTCTAAATGAACCGTCGGAGCTAGGATAATCGTGTTTGGTATTGAAATAATCACAATGAGATGTCATAAGATTTGCAGACGTTATATAGAACATATTGTTACGGCCACCCATATTTTGGTGTCCGTATTGTTTGCATTGTGTATGTGTGTATGTGTGTTTTGTCTTCCCTTCTGTTTTTTCCCTTCGCTATTCTCTTCATTCAGATCTGCCACCCGCTTTCCGTTGGTTCCCTCCCCCTCATCGCACACCATTAGCCATCCGTTGATGGACCAATCAGGAGCCGATCCGTCTACTTTTAGACCCTTCTCCCCAGCAGCAGTGAGATAACCTTGTACTCTGTGTTAGTTGTGTTTTAGAGCTCGCTCTCTTAGATAAGGTTATCCTTTTGGTGTTCTGTGTTCTGTTCGTTGGTTAGTGGGTTTATCCTGTGTCAGTTGTCTGTTTGTTAGCGAGTGCTAACCCAGACATTCAGTTAGTTAGATTCTCCTTTTTCGATCCTTCGTTAGTCCTTAGCTTTTGTTTGGGTTTCCCGTAGTCCTTTTGATCCTGTATTCTATACAGTGTTTATTTTGTTCATTGTCCTGTTTCCCGTTTAATCAGTCCTCGGTACTGTGTTTTGTTTTGTTATATATTCCAGCCCTGTTTTGCCAGTACGCTGTACTATGTTTTGTTTTTTCCTATAGTGCAGCTAGTTTAGATACCCGAGGGTTTACATTTTACATCACGTAGTGTATTCTCTGTTTAGTTACATTAGTTTAGGAGCGGTGCCACCCCGTGTAGTTTTTGATAGCAAGCTTGCGATAGGCAGCTTAGTTCTTTTGTTTGTTTTTGATTTGGCACCGTTTGTGTAGTGGTGGTATCCCTTTTGTTTTGTCCCTGTTAATAAATACCCATTCAATTTACACTTCTGGTTTGTGTATTTTGTGTCCACATTTCACCACTCTGGAAAGTGTTCAATCTTTCAGCCACGCAGCCGAAGGGTCGTAACACATATTCCAAGTGTATAAGTGTACATAGAAACCAAACCACATTATAAGGTAAACTGATATTCTTATAAAAAATTTATTTCACATCTCTGCCCCTGTTGGCTGACAGCCAATCCCACCATTCAATGACAATGACACCCCTTCCTAAACAGAACATAAATGGCTTTCTCAACCAGGAAGCTACACTTTGAAACATCCGCAAACCTGGGAGGCCACTTGGTTGTTACCACGGATTAAATAATCGCACCTCCTCTTTCCTTGAACCACGCAGTCCACCAGCAACCTTCAGAACAAAGGAATTAGGCTTTTGACCTCACGCCGAAAACCCCTTCCCACACTTTCAAACTTAACTTTACTACTTCAGAGCAAAATTTTTTATTCAAACCACGTTCAGGACTTCACAACTTCCAATGTTATTCTAAATGATTCAGAGCTTTTAACAAAATCTACGTGAGTCAGAGGATCCGCTGGATCACCAAGACTAAACCAGTGCACCTTTGTTCTTACCTCACAAGGTCAACGACCACGTCAAAGAAAACCCACGTTTCAAACCTCGTTACTAAACCAACAGACAACTTTTCCACCTTTATTCAAACACCAAACTAAGTTTCAGAACTTTCAAAAACTTCAGACAACAAACTGAGTTTCAGAACTTTACCACAAAAACCACGGACAACTTTTCCAATTTGGTCCAGCCGCAACCCAGGCCTAGGACCAAATTCATTCAGTGCCACAGCTCCGCCCATCTTCTCGCAGTAACGTTAACGCATGCTATTCATAATATTGAGCGTTTTGATGCTAGAGCCTAGACAACTTTAGTAACTGCTGTGTTGTGTTGTACCATAATTTGTCAATCCTTCAAACTGTTTAACTATCATGTATGTTTAGCGACTAACCCTAGTGTTAAATACAGGAGCTACTAACCCGTTTTAGTTTATTAATGTTATCATTTAGTCATTCTTTGTAGTAACGTAATTATCATGCTTTCTTTAGATTAGTAAATAAATAGAATTGCTTTGCATTTAAACCCAGCTGTGTTGCTTCGTTTTCATACAATCATTTATTCACGTAACATAAGACTTTACTACTTCAGAATTGAGATTAAAATGTTTAGGACGGCCTTTTACATTATTAAATTAATGATAAAGATTCGGTTTCCCACTGAGCCGTGCTTAAGATAAATTCTGTGTGGTGGTGCTCTGTATAGGTAATTACACTTAATCACCTTGATTGATTATAATACTAATTTATGAATTAATTGATAATCTATAAAAAAAATGTATGAAGCATAATTTACACAAAAGAATTAGTAAGACCAGTATAAAACACTCATGGATTACTGGTTATTACTTACTTACGAGGAACCCATATATAAAAATATAAGAAAGAAGTACTTTCCTTTGAAATGTAAATAGTTATTATCTCATTACTTCATATTACCATAAGTACTTGTGGTAGACTGGGGGCCTGTAAAGATTACACTGTAGCAGTATATGTGTATTTTACATTACATTACAAAGATTAAATGAAGAGAGAAAAACAGGACGCATCCAACATGGTATAGTTTACAATGTTGATACATAATGTTGAAGGATCATACCAAATGGCAGCATTCAAGAGTACGCCTCTCGTACCGAGAGTATCTGTATTGGGGCAGTGTATTCAGCTTTTAAAATATCTAGGGATGCTCGCCTATCCCCAACCAATGAGGGGAGTTTTTTGCAAGGAGTAAGGGCTACCTGCCTGTCAATAACCTCGCGTGCACACTAGGTAAAATACAGGTCTGCTTACAGCGTCACCCTCCAAACAAGCTTGTTCTTACAATTCGCGTCGCAGACAAAAGTAGCAGCGGTGTGAACTAGTTGCAAGGCGGCTGAATGTCGTCACAAAAAACTTGGCTTGTCAAATCGCCAAATGCAGTTTTGGAACATTAGGAAGTATCGTGCCAGATTTGTCAAAACGGCATTATTCGTTTACATGCATATGTTGGATATACTCTGCAACGTATAGTAGCTATGGTGCCAATTGCAGCTAAATAAAAACGATTGTCATGCACTAGCTTATACTAACAGGGGAATACAATTATGAAATTGTTTTTTTTTACGTTAGCTAACTATGTCGTTATTATGGAGACGGTCATTTGTGTCTGCTCGTTGCTTTGGTGTGAACCACTCAGTTTTTAGATCGTTTACGATCAGACGTTCGGGATTCTTTTGTTTCTCACCTCGGAATCAGACATCGCTTTATGCGTTGTTGGTGAGAACCAAAAATATGCACAACACAAGTCAGAGCGCGCACGGGCATCTGTGGGGATGGACCTTTGAGAGGGATAGGAGGGACCAAAGACTCAGGACGTTGGCTTTTTTGAGTGTTGCTATTCAAATTCTTGCAATTTTTTCCCCAATTCTCTAGAACTACATACTGCACCTTTAAGTGTTTTGTGACGCAATTACATACCATGGTCACCATTTCACTCATAGCTTTCTGTTTTTTCAAAGATTTAAGATTGTTTTTGCACATTTCTAAAAATAATTTTTATATTTGAAGATAGCTAATGTTACGCTGTTTACGAAGATGCAATTTTTATGACTGTATAATGGTAAAGTTTTGTGAAATCGATTGATACCTTCAGCGATCACAATGTTACAGGCGAGTTATTGTTTGAATTCTTCGCGTCTACCCTTCGGTTGTAGCAAATCTGTTCTATCAAATAATATACTTCGTTATTCACAAGAAGATTAAGATCTTTAAACAAATGTACTCATAAGATAGATGGATATTTGAAAAGGAATTGTGACGGGAAACGGAGGCAAAGGAAGCAGAGGTGGAAAGACGAGAAAACTCATCCAGCGTCGTCAGCATAATTCTGGAGAGTGGAGCCGCCTGCAGCCTGGCCTCGTTGATCTGCAGCCTGTGAACCATCTGGACCCGGAGGATCGTGGCTCCGTTGGATGCAGAGTGGATGTCAACGCGGAAGAGCCCAGTTGGCGCAATCTTTTGGTTCTGCAGCCGTCTGAAGTGGAGCCGGTTGCGCACCGCAGAGATCATGCTACCAAGTGTTTGTCTGAGCATGGACGAGCTCCTGCGGAGAGATCTGCTAAAGCCTGGTTTATACTTCTGCGAAAGAGCACGTAAACGTCTCTGCATAGCTTCGCTGAGTAGGGGTTTCTGGGAAAGCGTAGCTCACCGAGGCCCACCGACGTGTTGACGGGGAGTCCTCCCAAATCCTAACAGCGCATTGCGCAAAGCGTTTTCTCGGTGCGTCAAACAATCGCTGATTGGTTGAGCAGGGAATCAAGCAAGTAGATATTTGGCTGTATCTTAACAAATTAAAACGCAGATGACACAACGAACAGGAGCAGATAGGCTGATTCATTAGATTTCTATGCACTTAGCTTGTACATAGTAGGCCTATAGCCTACAAATATAGGCTATATTTAAACACTGCTAAAAGCACTTCTGGTTGAGATGCAATCTGTATTTCGTTGCTTTGTACTTGTGACATGCGCAATGACAATAAAGTTGAATCTGAATCTGAATATATGTTACAACTGTTTTCTTTATTGTTTGATAGACTGTATGTGAATACAGCACTTTGGTCAGCTCTCCTTGTTTAAATTATATTCTATAAATTAACTTGATTTGATATAAGAAAAAATTAAAAGCAGTGAGCAACCTTCGGTCTCTTTGTTTATACATTCGTGGGACATGAACGTGAGTTTCCGTGTCTGTGCTTCTTCTACGTTTTTTTGTACATTCTGGATTACTGGATGCGAAACTGCCACCTAGTGGGCCCGTTAAACTTACGTTGAAGTATGTAGGCAAACTACTGTGCGAACGTAAGCGCCAAATGAACATTTACATTCGCTAACGTGCTCACGCAGAAGTATAAACCAGGCTTCACATGCAGTTTTCAGTGGCGAACGCCCCGAAGTAATAAGTTGACGCCCATTGCTCATTCATATTCATAGGCTGACTTGTCTTTCTGGCTGGGGATATGCAGTATGTTATACTGTTATCATGGCTGCTGCCAGAGTAGTTCGACCTTATATATGTGAGCCTTAGTCACATCCGGAATGTGAGGAAGATGGAGACGAACCAGCCATTCAACCACAAGGGATGCAGCCACTTTCCCTTGAAGGTGGGGGCTGCAAATCTTAAGTCAGAACAAATTTTAGTATGTCAGAAGTCTAGATACCTTGCTTCTTCTCATTGCAAAATCAAGCTGCCTTCCTGACTTGTTCTCTCTCTCTATCTCTGACCCACGTAACGCACACACAACCAGCTGCTTTTGACGCTATAAACACAGCTAATTAGCCTGCATGTTATCCAAGCTGGGAAGGAGCAATGAGTTCATACAGTATGGCTAGGAAATTTATTAAGATATACGTATATACTCACCATGGTCAAGGCCATGGTTCTCAGCAGGAAACCGATGGATTGTCTACTCCAAGTAGGGAATGAGTCTTTACCCCAAGTGAAGGAGTTCAAGTATCTCGGGGTCTTGTTCTCGAGTGAGGGGAAAATGGAACGAGAGATGGGCCGGAGAATTGGAGCAGCGGGTGCGGTATTGCAGTCCCTTTATCGCACCGTTGTGACGAAGAGAGAGCTGAGCCAGAAGGCAAAGCTCTCAATCTACCGGTCTATCTTCATTCCTACTCTCACCTATGGTCATGAAGGGTGGGTCATGACCGAAAGAACGAGATCGCGGATACAAGTGGCGGAAATGAGTTTCCTCCGGAGGGTGGCTGGCATCTCCCTTAGGGATAGGGTGAGAAGTTCAGCCATTCGTGAGGGACTCGGAGTAGAGCCGCTGCTTCTTTGCGTAGAAAGGAGCGAGTTGAGGTGGTTCGGGCATCTAGTAAGGATGCCACCTGGCCGCCTCCCTAGGGAGGTGTTCCAGGCACGTCCAGCTGGGCGGAGGCTGCGGATTATATCTCCACACTGGGAACGCCTTGGAATCCCCCAGTCAGAGCTGGTTAATGTGGCCCGGGAAAGGGAAGTTTGGGATGCCTTGCTGGAACTGCTACCTCCGCGACCCGACCCCGGACAAAGCGGATGAAGATGATGATGATGTATACACTCACTGGTCGAATTCGTACAGCAAGGTCCCGGATTGATGGTACAGATCCATGTTTGAGCAGAAGTTTGGAGCAAACAATTACCCCTAATGTCGATGCAATCCTCGGAGAAATGTGCAGTACACAACCACAGCTGACAATGATCATTCTAGATAGTCATAGGAGGATCCCCGAAAACCAACTTTACCCATTTCTCACAGTTTTATCTTTTGGGAATGTATGGACAGACTAGTTACTCGCCTTGCAGCTAGGATAGAAATATTTATTATGGCCAGTTTTACGCGATAGTTTCTGTAATGATAGACTGTGGTGACAAAAGTATTTCGGATCCAAGAGCGGAGACGGGACAATAGTAATAAGAAGCAGCAGGCTGACGTAATTAATAATATTCCTTTGGCTTTAATCGTGAAACAATATCAATGACCGCACAACGAACACACATAACTGTGACCCATATATAGCCCGGAAAACCCCAATCAGTATCCACCCCCGTGTCCCCACAGGTGTAAACAATCAGTGCAATCAGGAACGCGTGTGTCCTGATCGTCTCTGGGCTTGGGGCTGTTCCAGGTCGTCACAGGAACCCCTCCCCGAGGCGCGGCGCGGCGCCCGACGCGCGGGACAGGACGGTCCGGCCGGGCCCGGTGGAACTCCCGAACCGGGTCCGGGTCCATGATGTGACCCACGGGAACCCACTGCCGCTCCTCCGGTCCGTAGCCCTCCCAGTCCAGCAAGTACTGCACTCGCCCTCGGGACAGCCGGGAGTCCAGGATCTCATGAACCGTGTATACCGGGTCCCCATCCAGGATCCGGGGAGGCGGAGGCGCAGGCTCGGGATCCGGGCCTCCCGGACCAACCAACACCGGCTGGAGCTGGGAGACGTGGAACACCGGATGCACCCGCATGACCCTAGGAAGCACAAGCTCGTAGGCCACACGGTTAATGCGGCGGGCCACCTTGAAAGGCCCAACAAACCTGCGGGAGCGCTTGTGCTGCCCCCCACGGATCGGCAGGTTCTGGGTCGACAACCACACTCGCTGACCCGGGCGGTAGAGAGGAGCCTCCCGACGCCGTTGGTTCGCCTGGACTTCCCGTTGGGAGGAGGACCGGAGCAGGGCAACCCGAGCCTGGCGCCAGGCCAGCCGGCAACACCTGACCAAGGCTGCCGCAGATGGAACGCCCACGTCCTCCTCCTGTTCCAGGAAGAGCGGCGGTGCGTACCCATACTGGCACTCGACGACAAGAGGGTGTTGTGGGCGTACTCGGCCCAAAGGAGATGCTGGCTCCAGGTGCCGGGGTGCGCCGAGGCCAGACAGCGCAGGGTGGCCTCCAGGTCCTGGTTGACCCTCTCTGTTTGCCCGTTACTCTGGGGATGGAACCCCGAGGACAGGCTCACGGAGGCCCCCACCAGCTTGCAGAAGGCCCGCCAGAACCTGGAGGTGAACTGAGGGCCTCGGTCGCTAACCATGTCCAGGGGGAAGCCGTGGACCCGACACACATGGTTGTTCTCCAACGTTCTCCCGCACACGTTCTCCCGCATCCGTGGCCACCAGAACTGCCTCTCGACGAACTCCAGCGTCCTCCGGCGACCCGGGTAGCACGACAGCTGCGAGGTGTGACCCCAGCGGAGAACGTTGTCCCGGACCCCAGCAGGAACAAAGAGGCATCCAGCAGGAACGCTGACCGGGGAGGGAACCCCTATCAGGGCCTCACGAACTGTCGCCTCGATCCCCCACCGAACTGGCGCCACCATCCGGGCAGCCGGAATGACGGGCTCCGGATCCTCGAAGACCTCAGACGGGTCATGGATACGGGATAGGGCATCCGCCTTCTGGTTTTTGGACCCCGGCCGGTAGGTCAAGATGTAGTTGAACCGGGAGAAGAACAAACCCCATTGCGCCTGCCGGGAGTTACGGCGCCTGGTTGACTTGATGTATTCGAGGTTCCGGTGGTCCGTCCACACGGTAGCCGGATGCTGGGCCCCCTCCAACCAGTGCCGCCACTCCTCGAAAGCCAGCTTAATTGCTAGCAGCTCTCGGTCCCCCACGTCGTAGTTTCTCTCAGCCGCGGACAGGCGACGGGATAAGTAGGCGTAGGGATGGAGCTTCTGGTCCGTCGGCGAGCGCTGGGACAGCACCCCTCCCACGCCCCAACTGGAGGCGTCGACCTCTTCGGTGAAGGGCAGCTCGGGATCGGGCAGCAACAGGACCGGAGCCGAAGTGAAGCGTCGTTTCAGCTCCAGGAAGGCCCGCCAGGCTTCGGGAGGTAACTGAAACGGCCCGGAGGCTTTGCTGGTCGTAGCGGTGAGAGGAGCAGTGATAGTGCTGAATCCTCGGATAAACCTCCGGTAGAAGTTGGCGAAGCCCAGGAATCGCTGAACCTGCTTGACCGAGCCGGGCGTAGGCCACTCCCGCACCGCCAGTACCTTGGACGGATCCATCGCCAGCTGGCCCGCAGAAATAACGTAACCCAGGAAGTGGATGCTGGCGGCGTGGAAGGAGCACTTCTCGGGTTTGACGTGTAGCTGGTGCTGTAGCAGCCGCTGGAGCACCTGCTGCACGTGCTGGCGGTGATCCTCCAGGGTCTGGGAAAAAACAAGTATATCATCAAGATAAACGAAAACAAATTGGCCCAGCATGTCCCGGAGAACGTCATTAATTAAGGCCTGGAAGACCGCGGGTGCATTGGTCAGACCAAATGGCATCACCCGGTACTCGTAGTGACCGGAGGGAGTGTTAAAAGCTGTCTTCCACTCATCCCCTCTCTGGACGCGCACCAGGTTGTATGCGTTGCGTAGGTCCAGCTTCGTGTACACGGTGGCCCCCTGTAACCGCTCGAAAGCCGCCGTCATCAACGGCAGGGGGTACCGGTTTTTGACGATGATCTGGTTGAGGCCTCGATAGTCTATGCACGACCTCAGGTCCCCCCCCCTTTTTGTCAACGAAGAAGAACCCCGCCCCAGCCGGGGAGGTGGACAGACGGATAAACCCCAACTCCAGGGCACCTCGATGTACTTCGTCATGGCCACCTCCTCCGGTCTGGACAGCGAGTACAACCCACCCCGTGGAGGTGTGCTGCCGGGGAGAAGGTCAATGGCACAATCGTACTCCCGATGAGGAGGCAACCTGGACGCGCGCAGTTTGCTAAAAACAGCCGCCAAGTGATGGTACTCCGTCGGCACCCCCACTAAATCCACCGAACCCACCGGGTCAGGAGGAAAGGGCGTCGCTGAACGGCACGTAACCGCACAGTCAGCACCCCAGCTCACCACGGTGCCGGAGCCCCAGTCCAGCCGCGGGTTGTGGGAAACCAGCCAGGGGTGCCCCAGGATGAGAGGAACCCCAGGAGACGAGATAACATGCAACTGGAGCGTCTCCGCATGCTCGCCCCCTAGACACAACTGAAGCGGAGCCATCACATGAGTAACCGCCCCGGGCCCAATGGGACGACGATCCAATGCCGCCACAGGAAGCGGCGAAGGAAGAGCGCGAAGCGGAATCCTCCAACGCTGAGCCGTCCCTTGATCCATGAAGTTACCGGCCGCCCCAGAATCCACGAAGGCGCCCACAGGCATGCAATGTCCGGCCCATGTCAGAACGCCCTGTAGGACGAGTCTCTGCTGGGGGGAGGTGACCACGGCGCGGCTCACCACCGACCTCCCGACGGCTGGTGAGCCCCGGGGTTTTCCTCCGGTGTCGACCCTTCCGGCTGTCGGTGTACCGCCCTGCCACGAAACGGGTGACGCGACCCTCTGAACCGCTGTTCCTCCTCTGCGGGAGCCAGCCTGGTCATTCCCACGTCCATGGCCTCCCCGTCCAAAGACCGGGTCCCCCCGGCAGAAAACGGGGCACGCAAACCTCCAGCATCAGATCCGGAAATGGGAGATCGGCGGCGGCGCCTCTCTCTTAGCCGGCTATCAATCCGTAGAGCAAGAGAAATCAGGGGCTCCAGGGCCACGACGTCCTCCCTAGCCGCCAACTCGTCCTGGATGCCGTCACGCAGTCCCCGAAGAAAAGTCGGCACCAGGGCTTCCGTATTCCATCCGCTCTCCACAGCCAACAAACGGAATTCCACGCTCCGACCGCCTTGGCGGATCTGGAGCAGCCGGTGAGCGGCGTCCTGGCCGCGAACCGGGTGGTCGAAAACCAGGCTGATGTCCTGAAGAAACAGGACAGCATCAGAACAAGCCGGCGTCTGACGAGCCCAAACAGCCGACACCCAGTCTAAAGCGGGTCCTCGAAGCAGAGAGATGTCGTAAGCGACACGCGCCCGGTCCGTGGCATACGCCCTGGGCTGGGACTGGAACACCAGCGAGCACTGGGTGAGGAAGCCCCGACAGGATTGGCGCGTCCCCATCGAACTTATTGGGATGGAGCAGAGGAAGTCCATGATCATCCCCGTTACCACCCGTCGAAGGAACAGCACCGTCCCCCGAAGGGGAAGAGCCCGGAGCAGAAGCCTCACCGACTCCTAGCCCCAGCAACGCAACGTTCAAACGCCTCAACTCCTTTGCTATTTCTGCCAACATATGGTCATGACGTCCCAGAGCGGCCGTGTGTGTTCGGACCGTCTCCTGGAGGCTAGCCACAGCCGCTGGGTCCTGGTAAGGTGCGGTCATTCTGTAATGATAGACGGTGGTGACAAAGTATTTCGGATCCAAGAGCGGAGACTGGACAATAGTAATAAGAAGCAGTAGGCTGACGTAATGAGTAATATTCTTTTTTGCTTTAATCGTGAAACAACATCAATGACCGCACAAAGAACACCCATAACTGTGACCCATATATATATATAGCCCGGAAAACCCCAATCAGTATCCACCCCCATGTCCCCACAGGTGTAAACAATCAGCGCAATCAGGAACGCGTGCGTCCTGATCGTCTCTGGGCTTGGGGCTGTTCCAGGTCATCACAGTTTCACTCATTCACTGACTTCAGATTACAGGAGGGCAGTTACAACCATGGGAAACGCAAAACTTTGCAGATTTCTGTGTAGACTGATTGGCTCCCAATATACTATGTCACAAATCTGAAATTCAGAACAGCTTGTAAAATAGGGTAGATGTGTTGTCAAAGGTAAAATAGATCAAATGCACAAGACACAGATTTAACTTTTTCATGCTGTTGGTACAATCCCTATAAATGATTAAACAATGCTAGACAAAGAAATAGTTCAAATCTTACATTAGGGGCCCTTTAAATGAGGAACTGAGGAATTCCGCTAAAGAAAAGAGAAGAATTGCTGAAACTCATTCCTATGTTATTCGGACAGCACAGTGGCTCAGTGGTTAGCACTGGGTTCAAACCCCGGCCAATCCAGGTCCGTTCTGTGTGGAGATTGCATGTACTCCCCGCCAGGTGCTCTGGTTTCCTCCCACCACCATAAAAACATGTTTAGGGCTAATCCTCCTGTCAGTGTCCTGACCAGGCACTGGCATAGAACTGGAGTTGGTTAATTTCCCCCTATGGGGCCAGGTCGCCACTGCAAAAGAACATTCGTGCTCAGTTGGACTTACCTGCTTAAACAACGGTTAAAAAAGAAAATAAAAAAATGCTTGTAAAGCGGTAACTGGAGGGGAATGCGAATCCTGCCCGAGCACACCAATTAAAAGCCAAGCCACCAAAAGTTGAGGAATTCACCAAGTGCTGCAATGGAACCGACTTTGGTTGAAGTGCAAAATAACATAATATAAATCCTCTCTCTCTGGGAAAATCAACGAAAGATCAGATCAAGTAGAAAAGATGATCAAGACTAACTCCGCAGAAATTGAAAATGAGAGTGAAGCCCTTAACTCTATTCACATGGATGTTATGGACTTGAGGGAGGAAAGCGACACGTTGAAATTAGAAAATGCGAAGTTGAAGAAGATGGTAGATTTGGAATCAAGAGTTAATGAGCAAGAGCGATATAGCCGAAGATGGTGTCTGCGGCTTCTTGGCGTATTTGAAAACCCAGTAGAGAATGTAAAAAGTCGGGGTCAGTGAAATTTGTAGTGCTGGGATTCCAGAGGCAGAGAGGAATGAGGTGGCAGCAGCAGTGGACATCACTCACCGTCTTTGTCGTCTTAAAACAGGAGAAGACAGGAATGTAAAACCACGCCCAATTATCACGAGATTTGTGTCGAGAGCAGTGAGAGATCTTACATGGAAGTATGCTAAGAAAAACGAGTTTCTGAAAATTCATGGCTAAAACTTCATGGAGGATCTCACTGCCAGTGACAAAGCAGCAAGGAGTTTATTATGGCCAGTGGTGAAAAAGGCAAGGAAGGAGGGTAAGGCTGTGTTCGGAATCGCCTACTTAAATACTATCTACTACACACTCAATGAGTACATACTATAGACTGACTACTTAAACCGAAATCTAGAATAGTACTTTTTTATAAAGATTCGAATATATTGTTAATATGCTCAACTGGAACATGTGACAAAAACCCCGGCATTTTGTAATGTTGTCAAAGATGTAAGGAAATTGCCGAATTGCATTTTGGGGCGTGAAGCATCATTTAGTAACCTCTCTCGGGTACTCAACATTTACCCAAATTTGAGTATGTAATCCGGGAACGTTTTCCATACTTAAATTTCACATAGTGTGTACTGTTGGCACACTGCCGACACATTTTCAGTCAAATTGAGTATGTTAAGTATGCATAGTAGGCGATTTCGAACACAGCATAAGTTGATTTGGGTAATAATGATGAAAATAATTCATGTTATCATACGGTTTGATCGTCAAACGTAGTCTACGTTCATGCGGTTCAAAATGCATTAGAATCTTAAAAGTTACAGCGGTATATGTATTAGCCTACTTTTAATATGCTGATTGTTAATGTTAATATGCTGTGAGATTGTTAATGTTATCTACTGCTATTCAATGCAAGAATACTTTACCTATATCTATGTCCGATCTTTGTACTATAGGAAAAGGTTTAGTCAAGTTTTGACATTTTTTTCCTGTTCTGATGTTTCTATCTATTCTGTAAATGCCAGTGATATATGAGACCTACTTAAAAGAAAAGCTTTGTTTTTGTATTGCAAGGTAAAGGTGCTGATTTTTATTTTATTCAGAAAACTCATACATGTTCAGCATATCAGTAGGGTAACGAAATGTGGTTTTCCAATGGCAGTTATCGATCCGCAGGCATCACCATTTTAAAGGATAAATTTAGAGGTCAAGTATTGCTTAGTGAAAAGTATGTGTCTGGTAGATGGATTATTTTACTTGTGGATATAAGTCATAACCAATTTCTTTTTGATTAATGTTTATCCCACAGGCAATACATTTAGTAATCTAGCATTATTCCAAGATATTGAGTCAAGAGTATGCCTTCTCTATTCAGTTTATCCCTTGGCTGAAGTAATATGGGTGTCATGGCCCGCAGGTGCCTGATGGTGCTTCAGCACCTGGCTATGAACAGCGCTCTGCAAGACTTGGAAGGCAGCTCTCCACAGTGGACAGCTGAGCCTTGTTGTGGCCAAATTTGGGCACCCTAGCGGATGTTCCAGCCTGGGATGTGGTTCAGGGGTGAGGGGACGGTCAGAGCGAGGTCCAGGTCACCAAAGAGACAGTATGTGCCTTTTGGAGACACTGAAGGCTAGACGTTTGGGTTAAGTTATAACATTAAGTCATGTCTTAGTTTCCTGCGTACGTGTCTTTAGATATGCTGATTATGAACATGTGATCCATCTTGTCCAATGGAATGATTGTTTATGTTATAGACCCATATACTTGTTAGAACCTTGTCAACTAATCAGAATTTACTATGTCGTTAGACTGATCTGACTGTAGTATTTTCTCTGTGTACAGACTCTGACTCAGACTCTGTAGTCATCAATAAAATTGTACTTGATCTTTTCATGGTTTCTCCCTCTCATTAATTGGTTATTTTCTGTCATAGATTAAAATGATCCATTACAGCCTCATGATTCATTATTGCTTTGATTATTATTTGTTTCACCTGTGTTGCCTGTCCCCTATTAAAGTTCCATCAATCCATTTTCCGCCGCTTATCTGGGGCCGGGTCGCGGTGGCAGCAGGCTCAGCAGGGTAGTCCAGATGTCCCTATCCCCAGCAACGCTTTCCAGATCCTCCTGGAGGATCCCGAGGCGTTCCCAGGCCAGACGAGATATATAATCTCGCCAGCGTGTTCTGGGTCTACCCCGCGGTCTCCTACCAGTAGGGCGTGCCCGGAAAACCTCCAACGGGAGGCGCCCAGGAGGCATCCTAATCAGATGCCCGTACCACCTCATCTGGCTCCTTTTGACGCGAGCAGCGGCTCTACTCCGAGCTCCCTCCGGATGACCGAGCTCTTTACCCTATCCCTAAGGCTGAGCCCAGCCACCCTACGGAGGAAACACATTTCAGCCGCTTGTACTCGCGACCTTATTCTTTCGGTCACTACCTAAAGCTCATGACCATAGGTGAGGGTTGGAACGTAGACCGACTGGTAAATCGCGGGTTTCGCCTTTCGGCTCAGCTCCTTCTTCACCACAACGGTCCGGTACAACGCCCGCATTACTGCTGATGCTGCACCAATCCGCCTGTCAATCTCACGCTCCATTTTTCCCTCAATCGTGAACAAGAACCCGAGATACTTGAACTCCCTCGCTTGGGGCAGCAACTCACTCCCAACCCGGAGAGAGCACTCCACCGTATTTAAGTTCCTCCCTGCTTTAGTTCTTTGCTCAGTCATTTTGATTTTGTGTTGGATGTGGCAACCCTGTATTGTTTACTTTGAGTAAAACTACCCAAGACTCCTTTTGGAGCACTTTTCTTTGAATCCTGGTCTCAGTGTTTTATTTCTTGTTTTGCTTGGGACATTCTCCATGTTAGCGGTAGTTTAGCCTGCACCTGAGCCTCCGCTTCCTGTTCCCATTATAACAATGGGGAGGTGATGTCTTAATGATGTCTTTGATGAAAATAGAGATTGTTGGCCTCCAAAGAATACAACCACTGACTGTGAACTCAAACATATATGTTTACGAATGGGGCTTTAGATATTTGGAGGAAGAAAAACCCACAACAAAATATGTATACGTGGTGTAATAAGAACTTTTCCTTACAATCACACATTGATTTTTGGCTCATTTCTGGTGAGCTTGTTGATTTGGTTGTAGACGTTTTGATAGAATGGGCTATTTTAACAGATCATAATGGGATTTTAATTAAACTTGATCTAAAAGATACTCATACTAGGAAATATGGTACATGTTATTGGAAACGTAACAATTCTTTATTGGAAAACAAAGACATAAAACTGGAAATAAACAACATTATTGATTGGTTTTGGAATCAAGCCTCTGTTATAGGCACTTATGGATACCTTGGAGAATTTATGAAATATGAAACTTGAGTGGTCGTCATTAAAAAGGCAAATTACTAGCCAAATTAAAAAAAGATCAAGACAATTTTAGATCTACAAATAAAAGGTTGTGGAAATTTAACCATTCAGGAGGTACATCATTTGAACTCACTAAACAGCTAGTTAGTGCCGTCATTAGATCAAGACATTAATGGATTGAACAAGGTGAGAAAAATACAAAATACTTTTTGGGTTTGAAAAGAGGAATGTTGAACTTGCTACAATAAGCAAATTAATGGATAATGGCAATCCTAAAATAATTTCTCAGCATGTTGCTCAATTTTATAAAAAAATTATATTCTTCAGCCCCTGCAACTTCCCATATTGAATCTTTCTTGGAAAAAATCTCACTGGATACAAACAAAATAAACGATGAATTTAGAGATTCCTGTGAAGAGGAACTATCTTTACCTGAAATAATTGAGTGTATTAAATGTCTTAAAGAAAATAAACCCCCAGGTAATGTTGGTCTCATTTAAATTTCATAAGACCTTCATGTCAAAACCTACCCCCTTTTTACAAGCCATGTTCAGGGAATCTCTTCAAAAAGGTGAGCTTCCTACTACATTGAAGCAAGGGATAATTACATTAATTCCCAAACCGAATAAAGACAGATTATACATTTGTCTTCTTATTATTGATGGAAAATTGTTTGCTTTAATCTTTGCTAAAAGACTAAAACAAAAGGTTGAATCAAATAATAGTTGAAGAGCAATCTGGTTTCATGCAGAAGAGGCATATCAGTAATACTATTCGTTTGATTCTGGATATGGTAGATTATAATACTCTTATACCTGATGAAAGCTTCATCTTACTTATTGACTTACCCTTATTGACACACAAGGCTTTAGATACAGTCAAACATGAATTTATGTTCAAAGCCATTTCCTTATTTTGGTTTTGGAAAGTACTTTAACAGTGCAATTCAGACACTATATAATGGCTGTTCCAGCTCTGTGAAATGAATGTATGGTACCTCAGAAAGATTAAATATTTATTGTGAAATTAGACAAGGCTGTCCTGTGTCTTCCTTTATGTTTTTGTTAGTCACCCAAATAATGGCTACTTAAACACCCTTCTTGGGAATAGAATAAATGCAGTGGGGAAGGATTTCAAAATTTGTCATTTAGCGGATGATACTGCAATTTTTCTAAAAGACCAAAGTCAGGTTTCAAAAGCAGTGGCTTGTATGAGTTCGGTAATGTTTCAGGTTAAAAGATGAATGTAGATAAATCTATTTTATTTCCTATTACTGTCAAACTGATATGGGATTTCAATTAAAGAAAAGGTGACATACCTTGGCGTTGTTATTTGTAAGAATGTGGAACAACGATGTAAGTAAAATTTTGACCGTTTTTGAAAAAATAAAAAATTAATAAAATTTGTGGTTATTGAGGGATATTTCTATATAGGGTAGATAGTTATCCAAATCAGAAGGAATCTCTAGATCAGTCTATGTCTCATTGTCACTCAGTATCCCAACAAAAGTTATCAAGGAATTGGATAAGATGCTATATGATTATATCTGGACTGTAGAAAAAAAACATTACCTTAAAAAATAAGTTATTAGAGGTATTATAGAACAAGGGGGTCTTGAGGTATTGGACTTTAACACAGTATCTTGAATAAAACTTTTAAATAAAGTGAATTATAGAACTTTTGAAGAATTCTAATATTATTTGGAATGCTTTTTTCATGCTTATTTAATTCTATTGGTGGCATACATTTTTTTGTCAAGATGCAATTTTTCTGTGGACAAAATACCAATTAGCTTAGCAAACTTTCACAGGCAAGCCTTTTTAGACGGGACATTAGTTTATAAACACAATTTCAGTCCACACAGATGTTTTATTTGTAATAATAAGGATATTCTATACAAAAATAAATCACTGTTTTATCGCTCATGGTTTGACAATGGAATTTTATTAAGTAGCCTTCCTTCGAGAATTAGGTTTTTTTTACTGTCGGTATCTGACAAAGACAGATGTCCAAGAAAAGAGTTTTTTTTACTTTTTCTGTTTTCACTTATTAATAATAGGCTGTTATGGTGCCGCTTGGTTCTCATATTCTTACATAAAACTAACACTTGAATATTTTTCACTTTCTCACATTTTATGTCATTATCTTTAATTTCTCTAAATGTCAGGGGATGAAGACACAATGTCAAGCGTAAAGCAATTTTTCTATTTGTTAAGCATCTTAGATCAGATTTTGTGTTTTTTCAAGAATCCCACTCCACTGTTAATGATAAATCTTTTTGGAGATCACAATGGGGCAATGACAATTGGTTTTCCCACGGGTCTGAACGCTCAGCAGGGGTTGTCATTTTAAGAAATAAGTTTAATGGAGATACTTTGCATTCTGATTATGATCAAAGCAGTCACTACATTTGCCATCATCGGTAAAAATAATGATTTTTATTATTATTAATATTTATGGTCAAAACTTGAAAATGATCAATTGTTGGAATTCATAGAAAATAGACTTAATCATTGGTTAACTAAATATCCAAATGCCTTTCTGATTTTAGGAGGAGATTTCAATATAGTAGGCTTAAATAATATGATGGATAGATGGCCCCCGTGGGCAATTAAACAATTTGAATAGTAATTTGAAACTTCTCATTGAGAGACTTGATCTTGTAGAAATCTGGAGAGTAAGGTTCCTTGTTGATGTAATTACGGTTCATGAAAGTGCGGGTGTCGCAACACCCTTGTGCGATGCGCCCGGTTGTATCGATTTGATCCACGTTTGACGTCTGAAGCCTGGTTTATACTTCTGCGAAGGAGCACGTAAACGTCTCTGCGTAGCTTCGAAGAGAAGGGGTTTCTGGGAAAGCGTAGCTCACCAAGGCCCGCTATGGCAAGCCAAAAGGGCCATATATCGTCACTAATCAAACATGTTCTGTTGGACAAAATGTCGTAATTTACGGCGTACAAAGTGTAGAACGACGCTTTTAACGCCGCTCTATAGTAGGGCGGCGTTTTTTATGGCGTAAAAAGGGCAAAAGAAACACGGCGTTCTAGTGAGGTACATTAAAACGCCACTTTTTACTCGCGTTAAACCCTGTCCAAGACGCTGTTTTTTACGGCGTTTTCAAGTAGGGTAATGAGCCCTGCCCTCTGTTTTGCGTATATTTTCATATTTTCTGTAACCAATCAGTGAAGAGTAGAGCCAGACCAATGAACACATCGATGAGACATGCCTGCCAGGCTGTATGTCTGTGCACCGTGACTAGCTAGCTAGCTAACTTATCTAGGAAGTAGGACAGCGAGCTAACTAACTAACGTGTGTATCCTAGCTAACTAAGCTGGCGTTAACTAGCTAATGTTGAGGTCATATTTAATCGGGCCTCATCTATCTCTGCGCACGTCTCTGTCAGACCTATCAGGTCCTACAAAGATGTGCATCAAGCAAGCACAAAGATGAAGGATCTACTGTCATTCTCTGTAAAGTTTTCTGCAGAACAGGCAGGCCCAAAGGATGCCAATGCTGAAAAGGAGTAGAAGGCAACTTTTGCTGAATTGCTATATCTGCAGTATATCACATTCACTTACTATTTTATCCAAACTGTAAAGAGGCCACTTCACTAACTGGGTTTGATATGGTTATGCTATACCTTGTCAGTCCAAGGAATCATTTTAACAATTGATATAAATAAACTTGAATGTTCCATATTTAAATAAAAAGTGCATAATGTAATCAAACAATTTGCTTATGGTGGTCATTGCTCTTTGTACACGTAAAATAAAATATACAAATCAAAGATATATTGATTTATACTTTTGAATTTATGAAATGCAGTCTAATTTAACATAAAAAATATATGAAAATATGAACTTACTGGCTACGCAAAACAGAGGACAGGGCTCATTACCCTACTTGAAAACGCTGTAAAAAAACGGACAGGTTTTAACGCGCGTAAAAAGCGGCGTTTTAATGTACCTCACTAGAACGGCGTAAAAAAGGAGTTTCTTTTGCCCTTTTTACGCCGTATAAAACGCCGCCCTACTATAGAGCGGCGTTAAAAGTGCCGTTCTACACATTGTACGCCGTAAAATACGACGTTTTGTCCAACAGAACACGTTTGATTAGTGACGATATATGGCCCTTTTGGCTTGCCATAGCCCGCCGCCATGTTGACGGGGAGTCCTCCCAAATCCTAAGAGAAGGGTCCAACTGCAGCCTGCACTCACAGACCACCCGCACTCACAGACCACCCGCACTAACATCTCTCCCGGGATGTGACGTCCGTTCTGGATATGACGTATGTTTTTCTTGGCGTCCTTAACATATTAAATATGCCGGGAAATCAGTTCATATTTAGTAGACCCTATGTTAATGATTTCGATCGCAGCATCAGTGTTCATAGTCTGCCAACAAGAAATATTCAATAATATCAGTTAGGCCTATTTATTTAAGGGTGTAGGGGCAGAGTTACAGAATAATCAGCAGGGACAGCAATACGCTATATAGCGTCTAGTATGCCAGAAATTCAAAAGAAGAAGAAGAAGAAGAAGAAGAATATCAGCGGTGAAGTATGTATCGTAAATTGCAAATGTTGAATTCAGACTTTATGTTTAGGTTGTAGGGTTTCTTGATATCTACAGACAGTTGTTTAATGTCTGAAACGTAGGGTGACCAGACGTCCCATTTTCCCCGGGACAGTCCCGTATTTTAACCCCTTTTCACGTGTCCCGACTTATTCTGAAAAATACACGATTTGTCCTGTATTTCAGTTGTCCAGATTTTTCAATGGGTTTTCTAACTGTAATTTCACGTATTGTGGGTTCACATTCCATTGCCCACACAGTCCTGTCTGCGGCTCCACAGACTTTGCATGCACACAGTGAGTGCACAGCTTATCAGCACCAATCACATCATATCATATACAAAAATCTATCCAATCCCTGCCCCCCACCAGCCTGACTGCGCAGCGCGCGCTCTTAATTGAAATGTTTAGGCCTAGCCTAGAGTAGTTGTCGATGTTGAGCTAGAACCAAAGGTTAGCTAGCTGTCTAATAGGTAGTCCTTGAATATGTCACGAAAATGAAAGTAACTGAGTAATAAATGCTTTATTTGTTTATATTAAGGATATTAAGATAGCCATCACTGTGTATGAGTATCACCATCTATAGTATAACATGCCTAGGCTAGTGATGTGTGTGAGTAGCACTGTCTGCTATTGTAAAGTTCTGGTGATGTGTGTCTGTGGCGCCGTCTATGGTAACTGGAGATGTATGTGAGTTGCGCCGTCAACTACTGTACCTGGTGATGTATGTGAGTAGCGCGGTCTACTACTGTAACTGGTGATTTGTCTTATTAGCGCTGTCTACTACTGTACCCTAGTGTGTGTGCTCACGCACGTGTGTGCATAAGTTCAATATTAATATCCATAATTCACAGAAATTCAGGAAATGGGCTTGAATTTGTCCCAAAAAAATTCTAGGGGACACCAGTCCCGTACTTTACTCCTGGGAATCTGGTCACCCTACTGAAACATGTTTGTGTTTGCTAGCACGCGTGTGTTGATGTTTGTTCTAGCTAGGCAAAAATGTAATTTAATCTTAAAATTTTCAGTTGTTTTCCAATCTGATCATTCTAGTCGATGAGCGGATTATTAAAAATATGAAAATGAGGGGGATTCAACCTCTCACCCGATGACTTTCCCTTCTTTCAAAATGTATACCTGAACAAGGGTACTGCAAGAGAGGGAGATTCAAAGTGTGAAAATAAAACCAATCCTAACATACTCAAGCTCTGTCTGTCTTGAATTCTAAATACAAATGATTTGTCAATGTTGTAGTCCTATATTTTTACACAAGAGATTTGCACAACAAAATAACATGAAAAGGAGCCTCTGCTCCATCTGTCCTTGGTTTAGTGTACATATATTGTATATTGGTAAGATACTGTATAATGCCACTTGGCTCATGGTATCAGATGATCACTCACTGGCCCTTTCTTTGTATTTCCCTTTCGCCCGCACATATGAGATGAAGATAATTACTTCTCAAAGCAGAGGGACTACCCTTTCCCTTGCCGTCAGACCACCATGTGTTACCTGTTCATGTGTTCGTATTAAATATATATATTCTGAATTACCTTAGTCATTACATGTTGGTGTTAAAATAAGGTTAATTGTGAATTCATATCAATTCCTAATTGGTTATGCCTGGAAAACCTTTTTCTTTTTGTTCTTTCGTCTGTGCCTTTCAGTTACATTGTGCAAATTAAAATTGCTTTGGGGGAAGTAAGGATTTTAACAACTGCCAAAAGATCTTTGCCCTGTCCTATAAACAGTCTCTCATAGGTCACCCTTAAAAAGCAGATCTCTGCTTGGTTCTATAGGCTGTCTGACATATGGGTCCCCCCTATAGTGAAGATTTCTGCCATGCCCTATAGGCGTTCTGTCGCTGTCTGATAGAATCACTGATATAGAGAAGATCTCTGCTCACAATATATTCTATGTCATGAATCAATGAATCAAGCAGGTCTGTGTGTACTCTCTTTCAGTGTGAGAGTTTCAATATACACAGGATAGGATGTTATAATATCCATTATGCCATACTCCAAGATGAGCACTTTAAAAGACAATATTTTAGAATGGACTTGGGTTGAGAGCAGATATGTCATTGGGGTTTTCAAGTGGGCACCCTCCATCCCGGATGTTTCGTTAATTTGAGCACACGACACCTCCAGAAGGCTTAACGGTGAGCAATGACGTCTCAGAGCCACCCTCCTCTATATCCGCTCTCGGCACGGCCAGATATAAAAAAACAAACAAAGAAAAGTTGTTTATTATGCTGAGAGATATCCCTATACCCTATTCCTGCAAGCTTTTTATGCCAACTCTGCAGGGATACTTACCACCTGAAAAGAAGATAATCTTTCCATACCCTACTGTTCCTGTAAGCTTGGTAAATGACGCTCTGCAGGAAAGACTTACCTTTTATACCTTTGTCCTGAGATTAAACCTTTTTACGGTTTTTCAAAATGATGTTCTTTACTTTTGTGCCCATATAGGATCCTTCCTTCTCAGCCACAGCCACTGGCTACTTCTTTCTGCTATATCTGAATAGCTTTTATGGTCTGGCGCAATTCTTTGCCGCAGATCCCTAACTCCTTAACTAGTTTGGTTGTTAATATTGCCACAAATCCACGGCATCCAACTTCCACAGGACCCACCTTTGTTCTCCAACCTCGCTGTTCTGCCTCAGCTGCTAATTCGCTATAACGGAGTTTCTTTCTTTCGTATGCCTCGTCTATTGCTTCTTCCTATGGGACTGTGAGCTCTATAAATTAAACAATTTGATGTGTGTTTGATCAGAGTAATAAGTCTGGTCTTAAGTTGGTTGTTGCAATCTCTGATGGGATTCTCAGTTGTTGGCCGACATCAGCAAGCATTTTCCAATCACATGCTCTCCTCAGCTGCCCTGAGCTTTGTTTTGCCCTATAACTCTTCTTTCCCAAACTCCCTCCCTGACAAAGCGAATGTGGTGCATGTCGCTCTCTGCTCCAATTGGCGGGGCATTAACTGTTGAGCGCCTATGCTCTATTGCTTCCTCCAAGCATTTTAGTACTTGATTGTGGCGCCAGGTGTAAGGCTGAGTAAGGCTCGTCCAGCACCCAGCCATTATGTGTTTAAGATTAGCCGTCCCGCCACAGGGGGGGCATGTTGGATCCTCACCTACCCATTGGCTAAGATTTGTCGGTGTTGGCAGTACATCATAGGTTGCCCTAACAATGAAGCTAATTCTTGTGGATTCCATTCCCCACAAGTCCTTCCAGGTAATTTTCCTCTGCTCTACAATTTCCCAGTTCATCCATTGCCCTTGTTTGGCTTGTGAGACAGTTTTAGCGCTCCTTACTGCTTCCTCTTGCTTACGTATCTGTTCTAGGGGTTTCACAGACTAGTTGACTAGTCGACAAGTGGACTATCAAACCACTAGTCGACTATCAAAACCACTATTAGACTAGTCGTTGTAGACTCATCTGTTTCTTGAGCACAGTGAGGTAATAAAGCATTGGCAATGCATTTACAGTAGTTATGCAGCTGGGGGCGCTGTAGGTAGTTGTTTACATAGTTGTCATGGTGACTTCGACACTGCTAGTGTGAGTAGCTAAAATTGTAAAAGCCAGATAAGCAACAAATGCAGCAACGAAACTGTACATCCTAAATCAATAGTATGGAAGTATTTCAACAGTCAGTACTAGGCAATGAGATCAGCTGCAATATATATGTAAGGCTACCCCAAAGTACAACAACAGTACCAGCGCTTTGCATAGCCATAGAGACACCCCCTTATAGCAGCGGCAACGTTAACGAGAAGCCTCAGAGTGACAGTGATAAAGATAAAAATACAAATGGCTTAGACAGAAGCGCAAAACTTACTCACCATAATAATTCAACGTCAATTCCACGGTATCACGAACAATATCCTATATTTTGCCACACAGTGGAATACCGTTTATCACTATGTTCAGCGTTCATTATTATGGTGAGTACGTTTTGCGCTTCTGTTTAAGCTATTTGTATTATTCTCTGAGTCTTTACACTAGTAAAATGTATGTTAACAATACATTTTAAGCATGTAGGCCTAGCTGCAGGCTGGTCTGCCTCTCCATCTCGCAATTGTTAATGATAGATCATTATCCGGTGTCAATGTGTCAGCTCAGTCATTATTGACATTTTTAAATTTCAATAAACCAATAGACCTACAGATGTAAATTTTATGCAACCTGTGGACATTCGTGTTTATTGGCGAGATTGCTACCTAGTTTCACATTAGTTAACGCTGTACTGGTTGTATAAGGAGACCCATTTGATGAAAGTGTAGGCCTATCATTGTTATTGGGTGAAAAAAAAAGGTATCTCCCGCGACTAGTCGACTACTTTTCGGGAGTAGTTGTCCACTACTAAAATGCAGCAGTCGTTAATGCCCTAATCTGTTCTATCAGCGTTGTTCCAAAGGGGTTGCTTTTGACCATCTCTGTTTGCTTGTACCAAGTCCAAATCCTCCTCGTCAATGTTGTACTTGTCCTACTATTTCCGTATGTTTAAGGGCTGCTTTTGCTTGCAGTACTGCCTCTTTTGGATTCCATTTCAATCCTGTTGCTAATGTGGGTGCCGCTTTTCTTACTATACTACCTCGGGATTCCGTAAATGTCATTTCTAATCTAGCTTCAGTGCACTTAAATTCCTCTGTAAGCCCGGTAAGCGGCAGCTCCAGAGCACCTTTCCCGTAAAGAGCTAGGCTACTGAGACACTGTGGCACCCCTAAACATTTCCTAGCATAAAAGCTGACTCTTCTTTCTAGCTTTTCAACTTTAGTGATGGGTACATCATACACTGTCAATGGCCACATGAGCCGGGGTAGAAGTCCAAACTGTAGGCACCATAGTTTTAGCTTTCTTTGCAACCCTGACTTCTTAATGTTCTCTAGGCCTCTGTTCAGTTCTATCCTTATTTCCAACACCTGCTCCGAGTCTTTAAGGGTAGCATTGTACCATTTTCCGAGACTTTTGACAGGCTTTTCGATCACGGTTGGAATTGAATCCTCATCTATGTTGCACAATTTTCCCTTAACAACTGATATGCTTCTGGATTTGCTTGGTTTTACTTTCATTCTAGCCCATTTAAGGTTATTAAGTTCGCTTAGCAGTCTCTTAGTACATGGAGCAGTTGTCGTCTATATTGTCATATCATCCATATATGCTCAAATGGGAGGGTAATCCTGCGTAATCCTGCCCTTAACTTTTGCCCACCAATGACCCATTTTGATGCTCGGATTATTACTTCCATGGCCTTAGTAAATGCCAAGGGTGAGATTGTACATCTGGCCATGATGCCAATCTCCAGACGTTGCCATTCGATGGTAAATGTCGGTGAATCAAAACACAATTGAATGTCCTGAAAGTATGCCTTAACCAGGTTTAAAATTGCATTCGGTACCTTAAAAAACCCAAATGCAGACCACAAAAGCTCGTGGGGCACATACCCAAATGCGTTTGCCAAGTCCAGGAAAATGACATGAAGGTCCTTTTTCTCATGTTTTGCCAGTTGAATTTGGTGCCAAATCATGCTAGTGTGCTCCTGTCAGGAGTGGTGATGGTGAAGCAAGGCAGACTCATGAGCAGTAGTACCGGAAGGAACGATGAGAGGCAGGAGTTGAACGTGATAACAAACTTACTTTTATTAGCTAAACATAAACAATGACCGCACAAACCCCAAACCAAACAGTGACGTTTAAATAAGCCTGGAACACCAATTACCAGCCCAACCCGTGATCCCATAGGTGCAAAACATTAGCCCTAATTAGGAACGCGTGCGTTCAGTCCGTTGCCTGGCATGAGGCTGTTCCAGGTCGTCACAGGACCCCCTCCCCGAGGCGCGGCGCATGACGCGCGGGCCCGGACGGTCCGGCCGGGACCGATGAAACTCCCGAACCAGGCCAGGGTCCAGGCCAGGGTCCAGGACGTGGGCGGCCGGAACCCATTGCCGCTCCTCCGGACCGTACCCCTCCCAGTCGATGAAGTACTGCATCCGTCCCTGGGTCACTTGGGAGTCCAGGATCTGCCGGACGGTGTAAACAGGATCCCCATCCACGATCCGAGGGGGAGGAGGCACCGGAGCGGCAACCGGACCACCAGGACCCACCAACACCGGCTGGAGATGGGAGATGTGGAAAACCGGATGCACCCTCATGGCTCTGGGGAGTACAAGTTCATAGGAAACCCGATTAATCCGTCGGGCCACCTTGAATGGACCAATATACCAACGGGCTAGCTTGTGTCGTTCTCTTCGGAGCGGCAGATTCCGGGTGGATAGCCACACCCGCTGTCCTGGACGGTAAACGGGCGCCTCCTGGTGTCGCCGGTTGGCCTGGACCTCCTGTTGGCGGGATGCCCGAAGGATAGTCTCCCGAGCCCGACCCCACGCTCGCCGGCAACGTCGGACCAAGGCGGCCGCCGACGGGACCCCCACGTCCTCCTCCTGCTCCGGGAAGAGTGGCGGTGCGTACCCGTACTGGCACTCAAACGGTGACATGCCTAGGGAGGAGTGGAAAACTGTGTTATGAGCATACTGCGCCCAGAGGAGATGCTGACTCCAGGTGCTGGGGTGTGCTGAAGCCAAACAGCGCACGGTTGCCTCCAGGTCCTGGTTGACCCTCTCAGTTTGCCCGTTGCTCTGGGGATGGAACCCAGAGGACAGGCTCACCGACGCCCCCACCAGCTTGCAGAAGGCCTTCCAGAACCTGGAGGTGAACTGGGATCCCCTGTTGCTGACCACGTCCAAGGGGAATCCGTGGACCCGGAACACGTGGCGCAGCATCAGATCCGCAGTCTCCTGGGCAGAAGGCAGCTGGGCAAACGGGACGAACACGGCCCCCTTGGAGAACCGGTCCACAATTACGGTGATCCCCATGTAACCTCGAGAGGCCGGCAACCCCGTAATGTAGTCCAGGGACAGGTAGGACCAAGGACGATGGGGTACTGGCAACGGCATCAATGTCCCCGCTGGACGGCTCCGGAGGCTTTTGTTCTGCACACAGACAGGGCAGGCGCTAACGAAAGCGTCCACAGCCTCCCGCATCTGCGGCCACCAGAACTGTCTCTTTAGAAATTCCAAGGTCCGCAGGCGACCTAGGTGACATGTCAGCCGTGAGGTGTGTCCCCACCAAAGTACGGCATCCCGGACCCCAGGTGGAACGAAGAGTCGTCCCGCCGGAACACCGTCTGGGAGAGGAACCCCCTGCAGGGCCTTTCGCACGGTGGCTTTGATCCCCCATCGAACCGGGGCCACCATCCGGGCCGCCGGAATGACAGGCTACGGTACCTCGGAGACCTCCAGCGGGTCATGGATCCGGGACAAGGGGTCCGCCTTCTGGTTTTTAGACCCGGGCCGGTATGTCAGGACGTAGTTGAACCAGGAGAAGAATAGGCCCCACCGAGCCTGCCGGGAGTTCCGCCGCTTGGTGGCACCGATATACTCCAGGTTGCGGTGGTCTGTCCAAACGGTAGCCAGATGCTGGGCGCCTTCCAGCCAGTGCCTCCACTCCTCGAATGCCAGCTTGACGGCGAGCAGCTCCCGATCCCCCACGTCATAATTCCTCTCCGCTGGAGACAGCCGGCGGGAGAAGAAGGCGCAGGGATGGAGCTTTTGATCTCTCCGGGATCGCTGAGAAAGCACCCCGCCCACGCCCCAATTGGAAGCGTCGGCCTCCACCATGAAGGGGATCGGGCAGCAGTAGGACCGGGGCGGAGGTGAATCGCCTCTTTAACTCAAGGAAGGCCTGCCGGCCCTCGGGAGTCATGCGGAACGGTCCGGAAGCTTTACTGGTCATCGCGGTGAGAGGGGCGGCGACAGTGCTGAAGCTCCGGATGAACCTCCGATAAAAGTTCGCGAACCCAAGAAACTGTTGGACCTGCTTGACCGAGTTGGACGTAGGCCAGTCCCTCACCGGCTGCACCTCTCCGAGCCGGCAGTCGATTCGCAGCGCGAGGGTAATCAGGGACTCCAGCGCTACGACTTCCTCACGAGCTGCCAGCTCGTCCTGGATGTCGGCGTGCAGTCCCCGCAGGAACGTTGGCACCAGCGCTTCGGTGTTCCACCCGCTCTCTTCCGCCAAGGAGCGGAACTCCACCGCGTAATCGGCCACACTCCGAGCCCCTTGGCGGATTTGCAGCAGCCGATGGGCGGCGTCCTGGCCGCTAACAGTGTGGTCGAAGACCAAACGGAAGTCCTGTAGGAACATGTCCGCGTTGGAACAGGCCGGGGTCTGCCGTATCCAAACTGCCGACGCCCAATCCAAGGCGGGACCATGGAGCAGGGAGATGAGGTAGGCTATCCACGCCCGGTCAGTGGCGTATGTCACTGGCTGACTCTGGAAGACCAGCGAGCACTGGGTGAGGAAGCCCCGACACAATGGGTGGGGAAGAGGAAGTCCGCGAACGTCCTCGGTCCCGTCCATTGAAGGCGTTGGTTGAACACTGGTTGCTCCAGAGGACGGTGCAGGAGAGCTCCTGGCTCCCAGCCCTAGTAACGAGACGTTCAACCGTCCTAATTCCTCGGCTATCTCGGTCATCATCCGGTCTTGACGATCCAGGGCAGCCGTGGAGGCTGGCCAACACTGCTGGGTCCTGGGGTTGGTGCGGTCATTCTGTCAGGAGTGGTGATGGTGAAGCAAGGCAGACCCACGAGCAGTAGTACCGGAAGAAACGATGAGAGGCAGGAGTTGAACGTGATAACAAACGTACTTTTATTAGCTATACATATACAATGACCGCACAAACCCCAAACCAAACAGTGACGTTTAAATAAGCCTGGAACACCAATTACCAGCCCAACCCGTGATCCCATAGGTGCAAAACATTAGCCCTAATTAGGAACGCGTGCGTTCAGTCCGTTGCCTGGCATGAGGCTGTTCCAGGTCGTCACAGCTCCAGACACCCGGAGAGTCTGAAATGCCTGCTTTCTGTACTGAGGTATCTATTAACTAGTTCTTTGTAAGGTATTCGCTCAGTGTTTGTGCTACTACGCTAAAAAATATTTTCCCCTTCACATTAAGCAAGCAAATTGGTCTGAACTCGCTAATGGCACTAGAATCTTTCTCATTCGGAATCAGTACTCCTCTGGCTCAACGCCACGATCTGGGAATGATTTGTTTTTCCCATGCTAGCTTCAGTAGTTTCCAAAGGAAACGTAGGACATCAGGTGCATTTTTATACAGTCTGTGAGGTACTCCGTTAGGTCCTGGTGTCGATGCTGCTCTTGCACGTCTGCCATTTTCCACCTCTTTCCATTTTGGAGGGCTGGTGTACATTTGCTATACTGGGTCCTCATGCATTTTCTCATCTGTGTGAGTTTCTTTTAGGTGGGACTCTAGTTCCTGTTTGGTTGTTTTAAGCGTTCCGTCTTTTGCTTTGTTGAACAAGGACTTAGTAAACTTGAAGGGGTCTTTGTAGAATTGACTCTTTGCTCGTTCTTTCTTCTTTCGGTTTCTTCGTAGGTTCTCGGCTCTCCTCAATGTTGACAACTGCTTCATTAAGCTGTCCTACAAGTCTTTAATGTCTGCCTTTTCTGATTCAGATGCCTTTTTCCATTGCTTTTTTAATAGCCTTCTTTCTTTTACTAGCTTGTCGATCTCTTGTTGCCTCCTCGATTTTCTTGGTTCCATCTGGGTTTTTAGAAGTTTCTCCAGTAGCCCAAATCTCTCCTTTCCATAATCATATATAATATCCCCTATTTTATCTAGCTTCCTTTCCACTTGCCCCTTAGCTGTTCAAGTGTCTTTTTTAGGTCTATGTAAATAGAGTCCCAAACATTCTTTTCAGCAGCTGATGGCCGCTTTACTTTAGGTTTTTGGTCACTAATCTTCTCCTTGGAGGTTTTTTGTGCCTGATTGGGCTATACCACCTTATCCCCTTGTCTCTCGGTGCTTGTCTGTGCTGCCTCAGTGCTGGATTTGTTGATGGCCTGCGGACTTTGGTTTGTTTCCAGCCGCTGGCCTTAATTTGACTTACTTGCTTGACTTCTTAAAAAGTACTGGCCAATGCGATGCTCCTGCTTCTTCCTACTCAGGCACCCTTTCTTACTTTGGTGTATTCTCAGGCCCCTCACAGTACCTTTTCCCGGATACAAGGGCAGATCTGGTGACTTTTACCTATGATTGCATTGGTTTGTGAAGTGCTTCTCGTGCTCATAGTCGTTGCGTTGCTTAGGGTCAAAACCGTGTTTTCAGTATGCGACTCATCTTCCGCCCCCGCTCTCGCAGACTCTAGGGGTATTTTCACTTTAGTTTTCTTGGTAGCTTTTTGCGGGTGCACTCAGTCCACATAATAGTGTTTAGTGCTGCAGACATGAGTTGCTAGCCCATGTCTGCCCCATTATGGTCAATTCCCTCCGGTCAGCTGTCTCTCCAATCTGTCACAAGGACTTTCCCTTGTTGTCAGTTATTCCACTCACAACAGTCACCAGAAAACCATCTGGATGGGACATTTCAATATACACAGGATAGGATGTTATAATATCCATTATGCCATACTCCAAGATGAGCACTTCAAAAGACAACATGGACTTGAGAGCAGATTGGGTTGAGAGCAGATATGTCATTGGGGTTTTTAAGTGGGCACCCTCTAAGTGGGATGTTTCGTTAATTTGAGCCCACAACACCTCCAGAAGGCTTAACGGTGAGCAAGAACGTCTCAGAGCTATATCCGCTCTCGACACGGCCAGATATAAAACAAAAACAAAAAAAGTTGTT
The DNA here is from genome assembly GCA_026901105.3 of Galaxias olidus. Lineage (NCBI taxonomy): Eukaryota > Metazoa > Chordata > Actinopteri > Galaxiiformes > Galaxiidae > Galaxias > Galaxias olidus. The sequence goes on from JAPMUY010008895.1 coordinate 66,928, forward strand.
TATTAAGCTGAGAGATATCCCTATACCCTATTTCCTATTCCTGCAGGCTTTTTATGCCAACTCTGCAGGGATACTTTTACCTGAAAAGAAGATAATCTTTCCCTACTCTGTTACTGCGGGCTTAATATATGACGCTCTGCAGATTTCCCTATACCTATCCCTATTCCTGCAGACACTTTCTGCCAGTGAGTGAGTCAGTGTGTACGTGTCTGGTTTTGTGTGTCTCAGTGTGTATGTGGGTCAAATTGACCTGGACATTAATGTGGGGGTATTTTGCATGTGTATTAAAGGTTCTCATGAACATGTTCTTGGGATATAAGCCAAGGCCATGGAGGTTCAGGTTGAAAAATCGTGGGCTTTCCTTGTCTCATTTATATTTTTGTAAAACCTTAAAAAGAGTTGATTTCACCCAAACAACACACAAGTGAAGTGGATAAAATATATAAGTAGCCCAGGGGTAATATTTGACAAATTAAGTTGTGACTCAAGTGACCTTCCTCTGCAGAACGTGTACATCAAGAGATCTATCAAATAGTTAATGTAACAGATCAGGCTCCCTTCAATACAATACAATCCCACTGCAAATTAATTGCTATTCAAGTTTTTATTTTTTATTATTATTAAAAAAACTTTCATTTAAATATAATTTTCCTTTGTACTAAAAGCCAAACAATCCTTTCTATATGTAAAACGTATAATGGCAGCAATTGAAAGGCCGATAACACGTCAGTTTATTTAATATGAAGGCTACCAGATAGGTCAATTGAGTTCTCGTTTACGACCTGACCAAAAGGCTAACACAGGCATACAACAACATATAGCCGGCAAACGCAATAAAAACATGACACATTGTATTACACATTAATAACATATCGCAGACAAACGCTATAAAAACATGACACATTGTATTACACATTAATTGTATTTATTTGGTAATCTATTTGCCAATCCATTGCAAGATAAACGATTATGCAAATAAGCCTACGCTAGTCTCAGTTTCACCGTGCAACAAGTATGAAAAATACCCTTTTTAATAAATTTTATTAACATATTTGTAATGAATTGCGCCTACGCTAGTATATTTCAACGGCTCTGCGCTAGTCTGTTTCACCGTACAAAGACGTCACATCCCGCCTGAGTGCGGGTCGTCAAACTAATGAAAACGCACATAGGCTATATGTTACAACTGTATGTGAATGTATTGAACAGCACTTTGGTCAGCTGTGCTTGTTTTAAACATGCTCTATAAATAAACTTGATTTAATACAAGAAAAATATGAAAAGCAGTGAGCAACCTTCCACTTCTTTGTTTATACTTTCGCAGGACATGAATGAGTTTCCATGTCTGTGCTTCTTCTACAGGTTTCTGTACGTTCTGGATTACTGAATTTGACACTGCCACCCAGTGGGCCCGTTAAACTTACGTTGAAGGATGTACGCAAACTACTGTGCGAACTAAATGCAAAATCTGTTTACGTTCGCTAACGCGCTCACGCACAAGTATAAACCAGGCTTAAAAATAGCGTGCACACGCTTTTATTAGCCTGATTGCGTGAGCTTGAATGTACCTTTATAGAAACTTCTTAGCCCCAACTGATTTGTTAGGTTAATTCCAAATCAGATTTAGAACTTCAATGCTGACTTTTTGGAACAAGCCTGAGATTCCTAATGAGTGTTTCTTTTATATCGCTTGATGGCCAACAAAGATACTACATTTTCCATTCCTGTCCCAATTTAAATAAATGCACTCTGGACCATGTCAGTGTTGTACCCTTTTTAATAATCCCTTAAAATAAAACTGCATATAACTCAAAGTTTAAAAGTTTCAAATCAAAGTACATAAACACACATTTTGATTAAAGACATCAGCAACCAACAGAGTACAAGGTGAAAGAAGAAAAAGAACAGGAACCCCCCCTTACACAAACACACAAAAAAGTGCTATTTACAATGTCCGAAACACTCCTTGTCAGTTTTATCTCCGGATTAGGACAATGAAATGAATATCCAAGCTTTGGAATTTAGACACAAGTTGATCTTAGAACCGGACAGGATTCTCCCAAGCTGCCACCAGGGTACACGGTCAATATCCAACCAGCTAGCCAGCCTGTCTGCAAATTAGGACACAACACGCACAATTACTCATTTTTACTCGATGATGTCACAATTTTGAACCGAAAAGAACTTGTCCATGTCACACTGTTAAACTTCTCGTGCGGTCAACTTTGAACTATGTTTCATGTCTTCATTCAGTTTTAAAGATCATATGTAGAATTTGCAGTTCCAGATACTGTAGCAACAGATACTCTGACAGCAACAATGTTAGCGCCACTGTGTTGTTGTAAACCAAAATACAGTCCCTCTTCAAAACTATTTCATCATGGGTTGAAACAGGCAGAATGACACTACTTGTAATATATGATTATCTGTGCCAGATTTATATGGCGCCATGAAGCTAGTTTACATATGATCTTTAACACCTATGTTTTAAAAAAAGTGATGTTTAAGTGAAGTTCTCTAACAGCTATAAAGAAAAAGCAAGCATCATGAGTTTAAGCAATTAAGAGTGGATTCATTACAGAAAAAACACACAAAAAAAACACTGAAGCTCCAGAACTGAAACACAAGACCACTAAAATAAAAACAGAATACAAATTACTGTTAAGTACACTTTTAGCTTCAATTATATGTAATTCCTGTAAAAAACCCATTTCAGAGAATTGTTAAACAATTGAACGACTTAAAAAAAGAGGGAGATTTGTTTCCTTTTTCTTTTATGTTTATGGCTGGTACAGGAAGTTGGAAGAGACCATACCACAGGACAGCGTTTTCTTGTGCATGCCGTGTTCTCTGCCCGCTATGTGCGACGCCCAGAGATTGTCGTGGTCAGGTGACACACGGCCTGCAATTGAAGTTCCCGCTGGCAGGTACAAACAAGGTACAACATCAGTTAGGAAAAGAAAAGAAAAAAAATGAAAACGTCCTTACTGTGTACCCCTTAGCAGTACTTTACCTGTTTAAATAGCTATCAAGTATCTTAATGTTAATTCCTTATGAACACCTGTTAAAAAACTGGGGAGAGAAAAGATTCTAGAGAAAAAGACTTACCGGAGAGCTTAGTAAAAAAGCAAACCGCTATACAAGCATTTTGCAATTAAAGATCTGTAGACATATTTGAGGTTTAGCTTTCAAAATAGGAAACATGGTCAGGTTTGCCCCGTTTTGAGAAGTTTTGGAATGTCTGGTTGTGTCTATGGATCTTTAAAGTGTTTAAATAAGGCAAAGGTAGCTGGTTAGTGGGATCTTACCAGAAGTCTTAACAGGTCAGATAATTTAGTAGGGCTGGTAGTTGTTCTGATGGGTGGCACCCTCTCGAGAGGCCTTACCATAGCTGCTCTGCTGACCTACAAGAAGGTCAAACGTTAAAGGGTCAGAGTGTTTGCCAATACGTCACACACAGAAAGAAGTTTGTGCTAGTTTCAGTGCAATTTTAATATGTTAAAGCCTTTTATTTTGATTAATAGAACCATAAGTGCCACTGTAAGAATGTATATAATTTATGGAATGTAGTCTAGGCAAAATATTCTGATTATATGATTATAATAAAAAATATACTGTAAAATTAGTTAACACAATTATAATTGCACATATCAGGAATCTCTTTTCCAGCAATCAGACATGAATATTCCATTCTATAATAGTGAGACGGTTGACATTGAAGAAGAAATCACTTGCACTGCCTGGATATAGTGATATTTTCAAATGTGCACGCCAAACAAAGAAACCCAAGGCAGGCGACATCAAATATGTTTATTTTTCCAGAGCTATTGAATACATACAAGAGGATTTGCATCAGTTCTTTAACCTGTTGGTACATACATTTCTGTAGAAAGGCACTACTTTTTTTTTATGTGATAGTTTACGTTTTTTTTTTTAAGTTTATAGTTGGCATCAATAGGTTAGCTTACCATTGTAGTCATCGTAGCCCTGTCCATAACCATAATTATTATAGTTGTAGCCAGAATAATCATAGCCAGTGTAGCCATTGTACCCCTGGTTGTAGCCATTGCCATAGCTTCCATAGCTCTGTCCATAGTAGTTGTTGTATCCCTGATTGTAGTTACTTTGGGCTAAAGAAAAATCAGAAGTAAAGCTGATTATGTTATCGATACTTTTGTTAAAGAAATTAACAAATTATTAGATAAACTAGTCAACTACACACAATTCCATTCTTCTTAAACTTGTTTCAGGTTAGTGAGACAATAGGGATAAATGTTATAGGGAATCTAAAAGGATAAATGTGGTGCTGATGAAGTTAGCCGACCTCCTCGTCCCCGTCCTCTGTATCCTCCACCTCGCCCTCCACTCTCAACCCGGTCACCTCTGTGCTGTTGTTGCTGTCTGTACACTTCTTTAGGCTGGGCTACTTTTATTTCACACTGGCAAGAGGGAATATCAAAACAACACCATAGTTTACTCAGGGTTCCCACTCTTTTTAAGAAATCCTTCTCCAGGACCTTTCCAGGAGTTTTTCTTGACAATACAGGGCAGCACTTGTTCACAAAGTCATATAATTTACCGGTAGGCCTAGCATTGATATATTTAACCCCAGTTTTAGTCCTACATTTTTAATGATGTAGGGTTCATGATGAAATATCAGGTTAATTACAGGTGACGGCACCCAGGACTGCTGCACAGCAACTGTACAGGTCGTCTGGCCTCATCTTTTTGTTAGTGATCAGCACTGATAGCCTATGTGTTTTTTATTTCTACTTAAAATGCTCTCCTCAACAAACACCAACATGTTTGGCGATCTGAGTGAGGAGCTAAAATACAATTAGCACTTTCCAGGACAACATAGATTATTTCCAGGATATTTGGTAATTTTAATACATTTTCAGTGGGAACCCTGTTTACTTAATGGGTTATATATCATGTGGCAACTCTTGATGGCAAAACCTGGAATTCTGTTTTGCTACTTATACTTAAACTAAGTTGACTACGTTGAATTTCCAGATTTTTTTAAATGTTAATTTGTCTAAAGGGAGACATTATAATACCTTGCCACTTCCAACCTGATGGTATCTGCACTCCAACAACTTCTGGACAGGGATCTCCTCTGTGTATGTAACAAAGCAAAACCCACGGCGCTCATTGGTTTTGGTATCCACTGGAAGCTCAATATTGTCAATCTGTAAATACAAAACAAAATTTCAGTAACTTAATAAAAATGTCTTTTTATTGTCTCAGAGAAGAACAAGGACAAGAGCCGTCGTTGCATTATTAGCAAGCTGGCTAAATCCAGCATCAACAGTTCAACTGATTTGAGCCATCTGGAAGGATGTGCATATTAATTTTAAGAAAGTACGGTGCACCATTCAACATGGGAATTCCATTAGAATTGCAAACAACGCTAACAAGAGGGTGTTGACAATGTTTTAAAAACCTACTGCACAGGTATAAAATGTATAGAATGGCTTAAAAGACCTAACGACTAAATTAAATTGTACAGTTTTACAATATTGACCTAACCTGAGCATCAAAACAGTAAAAGTAAAGAAAAACATTGTTTATCTTCCCTTCTGACACATTTGCAGAGTAAAAAAATATACCGTCTTTTAGCTTTTAAACTGAAAGTACTTTAACATGCATCGTAAATCAAACAGGCTCTAGTAGGATATAATTAAGATTATTATCTTTATTATATTTGTATCAAGTCTTCTTATAAATAGACAATATTATTTCTGCATGTTATAAATAGACAGACAATCAAATATATTACAATTTAACAAGACCAAATAAATATTTAAACATGAAAGATTTGCAGAAAACAAAAACAAAACAAGCTAAACATAAGGTTTCCTATGTCCAGTAACCAAGTGGGGCCCTAAATTGTGCTAGATTTTTGTTAAAAAGAGTGTCAGCACACCTACACAGAAAAGCAGCGGCTTATTTTGTTAGGTAGCTGAAATCAACTTGTTAAATAAATTCCTGGATACATAAGCAACTTACTTCACCAAAATTGCTGAAATATTCTCGGATTTCTTCCTCTGGCGTATCAGGGCTGAGTCCACCAACAAAGACTTTCTTAGGAGGCTCCTTCCCTTTCATGGCTTTTGCACGTTTTGGGTCAATCAGTTTTCCATCCAGCTTGTGTTCCTTTAGCTCCAAGACCTTCAGTGACAGACAATGGCAAAAAAAAAGGTTCAAAGGTAAATGCTATGTGGGAATGTCTAACTTGTATTTAAATCATCGCATTGGTCATTATTTGAAGCGTTAAATTTAACAAACAGTGATAAAGGCACTGTAATGCTCTCCTGTGTATACACCAAGATTCAATGAAACACATTGTTTAGCTCATACCCTTTCCACACTTTCAGCATCTTTGAACAGGACAAACCCAAAGCCTCTGGACCGCCCAGTCATAAGGTCTGTTTTGATAGTACAGTCCAGCACCTCTCCAAACTTCGAAAGGTAATCTGTGAGGTCTGTTTTACTGGTATCCCAACTCAGGCCACCAATGAACATTTTTCTGTAAATAGATATCAAGATTGCACGAATCAAATAATCAAGACCATATGGTTAATTACATCTTCTAATTAAGAGAGGCGTTAGAAAACTGCCATACATCAGCTCAAGTAACTGAGTTTGTTGCTGTTGTATTTGGAAATGCGTTTAATTCCTTGTATTCCTTTAATATATTGTCCTTAAATTGGAAGGCCGGATTTAAATAAATAATGGAAATATGTACGTCCAATCCTATATAACTTGCAGGAAGAGCTTTTAGTTAAGCGTTGATTCAGAGTGCGGGAAAGCGTTAGCCAACGCTAGTACCTCGATTGTGTTGAATAAATTAGCTAGCTCACTTGACACTAGCAAACGTTACATCGCTAGGTAGCTAGCTAGGCCATTGATCTAAACTTGGCCCCTGCTGAAATATTGTAGATTTGCATATCTCACTAACGTTAATCAGCTAAGATTCAGCTTAATAGATATTGCGGGGAAACTAGCTAGACGGCTACACACACCTGCCAGACCAGAAGTACCGAACTAACGTTGCTGCGATAACGACGTTAGCTACAATCCATCTAGCAATGCTAACGTCCTTGCAATGCTAACGTCGTTACCGCAGCACTGCCACGAATGGATTGCAGATAACGTTTACTTTAGATTTATGATTGGTTTCTAGTAGTAATACACTCTTCCATCTAGCGAACTTTTAAAACTTTTAAAGTAACGTTACCATTGCTAACTGGAATACCTATGAGGCAATCACTAATTAAGATAACGTTAGAATGAATCAGAAATACAGTCGCATTAAGGCGTTAACTAACTGTAGCTTGTATAATTGCGTTAACGAACTATAGTTTTTTTTGGCCAGGCATTACCCGTCATCCTGCTGGTTTTTGCTTGCGTTAATTTTGGAGCCCTCTGGGAATTCATCTGTGCTAAAGTCCACTTGTCCTTCGATCTCCATTAGAATAGGTTTTTATTTATTTTTATTTTTTTTGTACAATTAACCGTACTTACTATATACTTAATAAGTATGTAGCTAGATTGATTAAGTAGCTAGAATCAGGTTACTTGCGTTGGTAGGTTAACGTCCCAACTGCCGCGCAAAATGGCTGAAATCAAGGGCGTACTTCAGTGAGTAGACCAACAGAATTGACGCATGTGTGCAGCGACGCGTACATTACAGTACAACAGTTTTGCCTCTATAATCTGAGCAAAATTGCCTGGGATGGAAACCAAATGTGGGCTTCAATCCTAAACGAGTATAACGGATACTATTCTGCGTTGTGTTTTTAATAACTCAAGATGGGCCATTGATTAAAAAAAATTAGTTAGCAGCCACAGTCTGTCACGCGCAAGCACTTGTGGTTTCAACAGACTGGGATCAGGGGTATCCATAGCGGTCTAGTTCGATGTCTTCATTTCCTATTTGCAGCAACCACTTCCTCATAATGGTAGCTA
>JAPMUY010008896.1:0-74110 GCA_026901105.3 Galaxias olidus
GCACCTAAAATAATTTTTTAATATATATTCTTTCTCATTTCACTTCACCAACTTAGACTGTTGTGCAGATCCATCACATAAAATTCAAGATTAAAAAAACATTTAAATTACGGAATGTAACAAAATAAGTAACTAGCCAAGGGGGGTGAATACTTTTGCAAGGCACTGTATGTTCGCTTCAATACCGACATAAGACATTGTTCAGTGGATGTGTTGTACCTCCTGTCAGTGGCCAGTGTGGTTGCTGTATTCCCCATGCTGTATGTGTCTCTCCACAGACTCCAAAGGTCTGTCAAATCCAGGGGAGGTGGAGGCTCTCAGAGAGAAGGTGTATGCCTCCCTGGAGGCCTACTGCAAGCAGAAATACCCAGACCAGCCCGGCAGGTTGGTCACCGCTCCAAAGAAATCTGTTTTCTTTTGAGTGGATATTCTGACATGCTTTTACCATACTAATCTATTTTCTTTTTGTTTCTTTTTTTTTTTTGTCAGGTTTGCCAAGCTGTTGCTGCGGTTACCAGCGCTGCGTTCCATTGGTCTGAAGTGTCTGGAGCACCTGTTCTTCTTCAAGCTCATCGGTGACACGCCCATCGACACCTTCCTCATGGAGATGCTGGAGGCGCCCCATCAAATGACATAATGGCTGCCCTCTTCCTCTGCCCACCCCGCTCCCCCGTCCCCACCTTTAAGCCCCCAGGCCAGGATAATCTAGCATCTAGATCCAGCAAAGAGACTGATCTCACCACACCTTTGGATCATGGACCGCCAGGCTTGGGCCAAGTCCCCCCATCCCCGACCCGCCTCCTCCCCACTTTGATGTGCATCGAGACAGGAAAAAAAGTTCATTATGACTATGGGTCTGTTTTATACTTTGTACAGATATATAAAGATGAAATATATATGTAACTCATGAGACGAAATGAGAAACAGACTTGGACTGAGATGAAACAGACTGAGGATGAAAGAAATGTACCACACCGTTGTTTTGCTTTGTTGTTGTTTTTTTCATGTGTTTTTTTTTTTTTTTTTTTTTTTTTTTTCGGTCACAATCAGACCGACAGAGCAGAACCAATCAGGTCCAAGCTACAGACGCTCTGCCTGCCAGGGGTATTTCCAACCTCCATGATGTCATCATAGGACGCTCAGAGTTGCATTTGGGACAATCGTTTTTTTTTGGTTTTTTTGGGGACTTTCTCAACAGACTTCTGTCAGGATTACCTCACTGAGGGGGCTTACATCTGTGGGACGGGACTCACAGGTCTGGTCTGGCCTGACCTGGCCTGGTCTGGTCTGGCACGATCTTATCCAGACCAGTGGGATCATGGCGGTCCTGTGTGATCCAGTGTGGACCTGTGCGATAGATTACGGGTGCTTCACTCAGGTCTCTGTGCCCACATTGAAGAGGTAAACCGCTGTCTTACTCCATTAGCACTGTGTGAACCCGGAGGAGCTCCGACGCCCCAGTGAGCCGTGGATCAGAGAACTAAACGGAGGGAGCCAGCCAGAGTGGGGACCACCTAGCACGTGGGACGGCCGGCGCTGGCGGCTCAGCCCTCATAGCGGCCTGGGGTGTGAACAGCACGAGGCAGAGGTTCTGCTGCACGAGGCCGTGTGCGTCTGGAACAGACTGGGACTCCCTCCCTCCAGCCCCGTCACCACTGTGTTTCCTCAGAGGCAACGCGGCGAGAGCCCCACGGTGTTTTACGTCGCCGCGCGATTTCAAACACCGCAACGTTTCACTTTCAATCTCAACAGAAGAAGCTGTGGGGGTGTCATCTCTTAGGGAGGTCCCAAACCCAACCTTTCTCCAACAGCCCCCTCCTCCAAAACCCAACCTTTCTCCCAAAGCCCCCTCCTCCCAAACCCAACCTTTCTCCAACAGCCCCCTCCTCCCAAACCCAACCTTTCTCCTCCTCCAAAACCCAACCTTTCTCCAACAGCCCCCTCCTCCAAAACCCAACCTTTCTCCAACAGCCCCCTCCTCCCAAACCCAACCTTTCTCCAACAGCCCCCTCCTCCCAAACCCAACCTTTCTCCAACAGCCCCCTCCTCCAAAACCCAACCTTTCTCCAACAGCCCCCTCTCCCAACAACCTTTCTCCAACAGCCACCTCCCACCACTCCAACCCCCCCCCCACCCCCACCCCCCTACCCTTCACTGTCAATCCAGCGCACCCTTGACCCCTTTACCACATGGCAGACCGAGCTAGCCTAGCTTTGGAAAACAACCTTCTACCTACCTGAGCCGGACCACGTTACAACCGCTACGCAGTATTGATGGTGAATTTTGTGTTCTTGCGAAGAGAGGAACTCGACAATGCAACGACCTCTCTCTCCGAGCCCTCAGACTTGTTTTTGAGTTATTTTATTGCAGTTCCTCCTCAACCCCCGACAGGATTGGACTGGGCACGGCAGGGGAGCCGGCTATTATCGCTGAGCCGTCGTTCGCTATCACGATGAGATACGATGTCCTTGATACTTGGCACTTAACAGAACGATGACATTGAAGCCCAAACAGAGAGTTGCCCTGCTAAGGTGGCTCCTGGGCAGGGTCCGGTCAGACAGCGGTCCAATGCTCTGTCACTGGCTCTCCCCAGAGGGACACTCCCAAACACACACTGCACTTCAGAACCCCCGTTTGTCTGACTCAATTCCTCACACAACAGATTCATCACATGAGATGCTCCTGCTATGTCCCCTCGTTCTACGTGGCTTTTTCTTTCTCCTTCTTTCTATGCTGCAGCTGCTGTAAAACTATGCATCTAGCGTATTTCCAAAGATTGTCCATCGTACGGTTTCACTTTTGGTAGTGAAGGGGATACCTATACTTGGGCCTTTATGATTAAGTTGAAAGTGTTTAGTTGTTCCTGATTTGTCATTGGGTGGAGCATTGGGAGCTCGATTGGCAGCCCATGTTTTGATAGAGGCTAGAGAAAGCAAGAAGGACTTAGGTTTAGGAGATGTGCTTTGATAGAGAAAGGTTTTCACCGGAGCGCTGTCGACTCCCCCTAGTGGAAGTCAAGCAGCACTGCAACATTACTTGAAAAAAGGCACTTTTTTGTGAAGTCAAGGTTAAATTTCCTTTTGGTTGGACAAAACGTTTGTGTTTGCTCTCATATAAGAAAAAGTAGCAAAAACCTCAGCATGATTCACTGGCTTTTTGTTTAATTAATCCAAGTGTGTTCTTTTTTATTTTATTTTGACTTTTCATCAAGTCTTACTTTCAACAATCCAGGTGACAGTATTTACTACCAGCTCATGCTCAGTTTACAGTTTTTATTTTCAGGTGCTTGTCTGAAGAATACAACTAAAATGGAATTGGCAAGTAAATAGATCACTTAAGCACTATAGGTAAAGGGGGAAATTCTTATTGTTTTATAATTCTCTTGACCAGATTGACTTGGTTGGACAATACTAATTTATACAGGTGACAATATAGCTACTTAGGTAAATCATATTTTAAAACACAATATGCTAAACAAATGTCCAACATGCTTCAATTGTTTCAAAAGAGATGACAATGTTTCAAATCGTTATTTAGGAACTGACCTGCTCTCCTGCGCCCGCTGTCTCTTCTTTGAGTGATAGCAGGTTACTGTGATTAGGAACCCCCAGGTATTCAAAGCCATACGCTGATGTGCAAGTTTACTCTCTCTTGAAGGAACAGGACAGAGAAATCTCCTCTTGGCTAGATTATGGAATTGTGACAGGTAGAAATGAATACCTACATACATGCTTTATATAACATAAAGCTATATTTTGTCTATATGTACATGTGTATATACGTATAAATATCTATAAATATGTTCGAGGATTTGCCGTCAATCTTAGCAAGAGTAGGACAAGCATGTCTGACTAAACTGGACTGAGCCAGTCAGATGCCATTGGGTTATTAAACACAACTGTATGTTGTATTTTCAATTATCTGCTATTATTTTTTGTTTGACGTCCAGGAAAATAAAATCAAAATTCAATTAACCAGCATGATACCAGCAGCTTTAAAATCGAGAAATCAGACATACCAGCCCCATTATTTTCTATAGGACCTGAAAAGGGTAAGACTAACTCAACTCAAAACAAAAACTCTTGTTTAATTCACTCAAAGCCCCTAGTCCTACAAAATGTGCGTTTTTGCTTGGCTTTCGTATGTTCAGAAATGTAATCAGGAAAAGCTGAGCTTGTACAATCACTGCTTTCTTTGTTGTATAGAGACAGTCAAATGTCAACAGAAAAAAACACTTTGAAAAAAAAGATCTATTTTTGTACAAAGGTAATTTTATCCCTCGCTTATGTACTCTTGTTTCCCTTCTGTGGGCTGTTGTAGACATTGTTTGTGTAAATGTTCATTACAAAGTGGGAAAGCCGCGTGGCTTTCAGAGAGGGTACAGATGAGTGGTTGCATTGATACCCAGATTACTGTCACCTATACTTTGCCTTTTTTAGCCTGTTGCTTACAAAGTAAGATGGTCCTCTTTCAATTTATTTTTGTCTATTTTCAAGGAGATGGAAATTGTCATCTGTTCTTTGTGCGTTGTTCTCTGATGTTCTGTCTTTCATTGAAAGAAAAAAGATGATAAAAAAATATCAAAGTTTATATTGCCAACTCTCTTGATTGTTGTTCGATAATCAAATTTGTCGTCTTTGGTGATTCTGTTGGAATGCAGCGAACGAGAAAAATGACATGTTCACATCTTACAAATTTGCTCTTTAATAAGTCACAGGTTACAGCTGTCAAATGCAAACGTAGTTCCCACAAAATCCAGGTTGACAAAATCCAAGATAAAGATACAGAATTTCATGCAGCCCTTGACATCACTGCAGTCATTAAAAAAAAATCCAGAATACAGCAGGAAGAAGTGGTGTGTGTTTGGAACTACTGCCACTATGTAATATGACAGGAAGAGAACATTACAAAAGGACCACTAAAATTGCTCATCTAACAAATCACAATACATATGCCCATGTTAATATATACAAAAGGGGACTGGAAAATCTAAACTCAATTTGTCACTGTGGAACACCCCAGCCCATTATTAAACCTAAATCATCACAAGCCAACACAGAATTTTATTTAAACAGACAGGTAAAATATGACCAGAAATGATATTTTCCCTCTTCCAATACACCAAACCTTTTGGTCTCATCACCTACAAGTCGTGGTAGGTCAAAAGCTTAACAGTTCGGGTAAGCACACTTGGTAAGATGGCCTGTAAGCAAGTATCAGGACGACAATTGTCAAATGAACGACATGCCCTACCATATTTCTACTGCAGCCCGGCTAGACACAGGTTACTGTCCGTTTGACATCCAGAGGCAAACACACAGCACCGCATATCACTAAATAAGATTTTGATACAACATAAGAACTGAGCTGTCCGAGGTCACGAACAATGTGAAGCTGTAGTGATTGATATTAACACACGCGCGCACAGGCAGCTAGCACCCTGCGCCGGGATGGTATTCCCCTTCTCTTTTCAATGCATTCTGAAGCGAATGTTTTCAGCAATATTGATACAGATTTAATAAACACAACTTCAGGTCAAAAAGATAGAGAATGGCACAACTCTACTGCAGTGTGCTGAATTGATCACTTCCCCAACATAAAACCCCTTTTTCAACGGTTACAGTAAAGGTAAACAGAATGTAGGATTGTAGACAGTAAACAAAAGGGAGTCAGATCAAAGCCATGCAAGGCTGACCACTGGGACAGAAAAAAGATCAGGAGCAACACTAGAATCAACAACACTTAGACAGTCAGGGGTTGAATTTGTATGAGCAGGTTGTTTGCAGGAGACCAAGGTAGAACATCTACATATTCCTTTTGATGATGCACGTAGATCAAGCTCAGAGTGGAAGTAAGGCAAAGTTAGCAGTTGTGTTTTTTTTTTTTATTATTAAAACATACTAGAAAACCGAGTTTAGCCAACTAAGAGATGGGGAATGCTACTTGTTCCGGAGCTGGTGGGTGTGAAGTGGTGAGGTGAAGGTCTGTACTGGTTTTGCTCAATCGTGTTCCTCTTCATGTAACTCGTGCCTGAAAAGGCATCACAGACTCAACTAGAGCGCTCTGCTCGACAAAACAAAAATCCACTTTTTTTTTTTTTTTTTCAATAAAAGGTATATAAAAAAAATTATATAAAATAAGTGTGGACCGGGACACAAAAAAACAGGTCCGAGAGCTTAGCAGTCGCTTCTCCACAGTTTGATGGTTTTGTCGTTTTCTAGCGCCGCCGAGGCGATGATGTTCTCTGTGGGGTGGCAGGCGGTGGAGATCACCACGTCTAGACACGGCAGGGGGAAACGGACACAAAGAACCCGTGAGACAGCACAGTGGCGGCGGGACGTGACATTGTGGAGGCCGTGTTCTCGTCCTACCTGTGTGGCCTTGTAGCTTCTGTACTATCTCCTTGGTCTGCAGGTTCCAAATGTACACCATGTTGTCCTCGGAGCCAGACACTATCCACTACGGAGGACCCAAAGACAATGATATATCAGAGCATGTAGTTCTCCAGTGGAAAAACAAACAGAGCACACCACTTTAAAGCTTCAATATGATGACATTTGAATGGATCCTCACCTTCCCACCTGTGACAGAGAAGTTTGCAAATATGCAGTACTTCTCATTCTTATGACAAGTGTATGTTTTCAAGCACTGGAAACAGAACAAAACACTGTAGCAGCAATAAGTCTATACAATATCAGTTTAACAATCTATTTTAACTTGAGAGAAAAATCAGACATACAATTATAACTCATGGGATAATGCCCCAGCACACATCTTTACCTTTCCTTTGCTGTAGTCCCACAGCTTTAACGTGCTAAATGGAGAGTTTTAAAAGCATGATTAGCAGAGAATTTTTTCATTGTAGCAAGCATCAAACTTGAATGGGAAGCTTTCTGAAGAATTAAAAACCAGGCTTGCAGTGCCCACTGGTGGTGTAACAGTGCATGGCAAGAACATGTTCCATTTAATCTGCATTAAAGCATATTGGCAATAACGGTGATAAAAACAACTCACTTGTCCAACGTGGCAGCCAGGATGTATTTACCGTTGGGTGAGAACTTGACAAACGACACAGGGGGGTTGTCATCATCTGTCATTAACAGAGAGGCAAAATGGACCTGTCACTACACCTATGAGTTAAACACAACCCAACAGTCAACTGACTGCTGATTAGGGTGACCCATAGGGGTGGGCGATTTGACATCAAATATCACATTATCATTTTCTTGCTCTAACCAAATTGATATGAATACAAATGGCAAAAAAAGGTTTAATGAGATTAATAAATGAGATTGATAAAGGTGGCGTTTAAATGTTCTGAAACCTAACAGAATAAAACATTGGGCATTTTTATGTACAAATGTCAAACACGTAACTAAAATAAATTGTATGAAAAATACAATATAACCAATAACTTTAGGATGTAGAATGAATCACTACTTCAAGGAAAGTCAAATAATTGGAGATGGTTACAAATCAAATAGATCTATAGATGGCTATACAACAATGGTTGTGATTAAGAGAGCCAGGTTATTTATAAGATCTAAAGCAATGCAAGGAATGCACTGGTTGGAAACTGAACACATTACATCCCTAGATTTACTGATCTGCTGTGAGTAGAACTGCCACCATCTGTGAGCAACAAGTGGCTGATGTATCTAACTTTCTTCCCAGTTTTACTTGGGACCAAATCCTTCATAAGGGCGCTAGTTTGAAATCTTAAACGTTCTCCTGTAATTTTTGCTATAACGATCAATGATCAATTGAGTGACGCAACTAACAAACAACATTTTCCCATTAGCTACCATGCTAACTATTCGACATGAAACCTATGGGAGATAGCTTAGCGAGAGGGTTCCTATCTCCCATTGGTTTCATGTCAAACGGTTAGCATTGTTGCTAAACAGGAAAACAAAAAGCACTCAAATGGATGTAAAAACTATCCGGACGAGTCAGGTCAATTCCGGGCAGGATACATGAAAATAAGGTTACTTACAAATTAAAAGAATAGTTTAATATTTATAAAGCCACACCAGTTCTAAATAATCCTAAAATCTTCTATTTTGCCCTTGAATGAAACGTGACACTTATCGTTACATCAATTTGTCAAGGTATCCACGATATGGCAAAATCCATACCATGACGCAATCACATACCGCAGTCACAGTCATGCATGCATACCCCCAGCCCACACACTTACCAATGAGCGTTTTTAAACACTGGCCCGACGCTGTGTCCCAGATTCGACTGTGGGGGAAAGAGTAAAGAAAAGACATTGCACTGTGAAACGCCATGGACAGAGCAGGGAACAGGTAGTGGTGGCCATGCATGCCCTCTTACCAGAGCCCATCGTAGCTGCTGGACACGATCAGAGAGCCGTCCCTGTTGAAGTGGACCTGGGGTCAGAGAGGAAACATTCAACACAGTCACAGTACGTAAGAGCGCTATGAGGATCTTAGAGAGCTAAATGGACCACCTCTGTACATGTATGGAGTGTAAGAGATTGGCTGTGGCAATAAAGGATGTGCTACTCACTGCAGAGACGGGGTCAGAGTGAGCGGGCAGGGTCTTTAGACATTTCCCCGTCTTGACGTCCCATATCCTTACGCTTTCATCAAACTGGAAGAACAAGACGCGGAACACTAGTAACTGCAGTACATGAAAGCTCAGCATTCCCCCCAACCACTGGAATATAACTATAACATTTCCTCCTGGCAGCGGGATCTCCCTCCCTTCCTCTCCCTGCAGCACATGCATCCTTTCTGTTTGGTTGAGCCAGTGGTTTGGACTTACTGATCCGGACACAATGAGGTTGGACTGAGGGTTGAAGTTGCAGCAGAACACATAGTTGCTGTGGCCTTTTAGGGTCTTCAAACATTTCCCCTGTAATGAGAGAGAAAAAACAGTGTCTAAATATAAAGAGCGTGTTGTTGGGGAGTTATGACAACAGGACTGGAAACATAATCCCTCTTGCACAGCTCTCCATAAGCACCAGGGTTTTTAACAACCCGCCAACATGCAGCCGCACGAACCGCTACAGTTTCCATGGTGATCCTAAGGTTCTCCTTATTCCTTTGTCCCTCCGAAACCATGAGCATGGACTGAATCAGAGCCCAACACATTTTCAAAACAACATCTTGTTCTGCTTTACAGTTCAGATGGGTCCTACCGAGCTGACGTCCCAGATCTTCAGGGTTTTGTCATCTGAAGCAGACACTAAGAGATTGGAGTCTGAGGACCAGGCCACGTCCGATATGCCCTGCAGGTAAGGTCAAAGGTTGCAGATGGTTATACTATTTTCTGGATATACATTTCAAACACACCCTTTATCACAACCATACAAAGTGCCAAAATAATACAAACTGGCTTTCCAAGAACAGCAAGGGAGAACTTACAAGTTTGTGTCCGGATATTGTTTTCTCAAACTTCCCATCATATGCTCCCCAAATTTTGATGAGTTTATCAGCAGCTATAAAAACAGCATTTAAAGAAAATAACTAAACACTCACAAAAAGTTGATGCAAGGCAATTGCAGATTGTTTTCCATTCCATCAGTTTTTAAGTAACTATTCTTGGTTTTGATTTAGTTGCTGTACAACTACTTCCCTGTGAAATTATAGCTAACAGTTCCTCCCGTTCGGATTTTGCCAGTAAAGCCAGCCTGGGCACCTTACATTTTTTATTTATAAAAACAACAGATTCCAGAAAAAATCTATTTAACAACTGTTATAGCATTTTCATGACTTTGCTTAACGTTTCAGACAATGCAATCTCACATTACTATTTACTAGTAGTAAACAATCAAAGTGGTCATCTGCTGCAATTTTTTTTATTCTGTCATAACATATTAAAACTGCCATTAAGTGTATTGGCAATGTGTTTGTGGTTATCTGAACCTAATGACAATTTTGTCACAAAATGTTATACTGAGCGTACAGTAATCGAGTAATGATGAGCCGACAGATTGGAGCTGCCAGACAAGAGTAATCTGAGGCAGAGTTTGTTGGCTGCAGTCACAGGTAAACTTACATGAGCTGGCCAGCCACTCTCCACTAGGGCTGAACTTGACTGATGACACTGCTTTGGTGTGGCCAGCTAGTGTAAATTTGAGAGTGTAGTTAGGCTTGACAGGTGCAGACTGTGGGGGGACACAAAAACATGTTATCTGACCAGTTTACTATTGTGCACAACATAAACGGTCACTTACACAGATATTTACGATATTCAAATCATGTGTTTTCTTATTCATACCTTGCTCGCAGATCCAGATGATGCATTTTGACTTTTAGTGGCATCAGTTTCAGGTTTCTTCTCCTCTGTTGCCATAGCGAAGAAGCAGAAGAGGAATGATGTGTTTCGGCAGGTTCTGGACCAATCTGGGCTAATGAATAAAACAGATCAAATAGACGTTATACGGACATGGTATAGCGTGATGAATTGCTAAGTATAGCTAACATCACGTTTAGTTGGTGCTCGGTGAATAAGTCAAGTGCCACTTAAAAAAAAGCTAACATTGCCCGCTAGCTGCCTAGACTGCAGTCAGATTCACCAATTCACAAGACTCAGATTAATAAACAGCTAAGCACGTTGCTAATATTGGTCAATATAATGTTACACAGTTTACGTTTAACACTTTGATAGGTGTTTAGCTGTAAGCACATATATGTCAATTGATTGTCGTCCTCGCGTTACGCGTTTGCAACCTCGCGAATGATGCTAAATAGCTAGCAAAGGCCTCCATTCAAACAATAAAACCAGGAATCAATCAGCTAAACTTTACTCACAATTGACGATAGAGATGATTTTAATTCCTTGTTTTATGGAACAATTAAAAGCTAAATAATCATCAAAATGTTGCTATCCACTGTTCAATAAATGAAACGTATAAAGGGAAAAATTAGGGGACTGTTGGTTAGCTAGCCTAATGTTAACAGTCAGTCACTACACTAGCTCAGGCGGGGAATGTGGTTGTGTAGTCACGTCATGCGCACGCGTAAATCTTCTTCTCTTTCTTCTTTGAATCTTTATTGGCAGTTGGCAACCAACATTTGGAACATTACCGCTGCCTACTGAAGTACTGTGTGAACATGAAAGGTGACGCTAAATACTAATTTCTAACCCAACCTGTCCTTCACGTCGTCCACTGAATTATTAAGCATTAAATTAGATTAGATTATCTTTCTTTATATATCTTTTAAGGAGAATTGTTGCCACAGTCTGTACAGAGCCATGTAAAGACATATACACACATATACATACAGATTACACCATACATAACACATAACACCATACACAAACTGCATGACACATTGTCTCAACGTTGTATACCTCAACTCTTATTCCTTGCATTCTCTCTGTGTACTTCTCTCTTTCACTAAAATTGGAACTATCTTAAAACATGCGCCACTTTCTCTAGATCCTGGCAATGATTACATTTTACATCTCTTGCCGATAATGTTCAATGTTGAATTTAGTCCTGCCATCTTTTCCTGCTTAATATTGTCTTCTCTCTCCTTATTCGCCTTGATGCTCTTCTGCTGTATAATATAACGCCTCTATCCCAACTCTCCTGCCATTTCTGTTTTAATATAATTGTATTATTCCCTCACCTTCTCCCTCTTAAACTCATTAACACTGAACTTGAATTCGAACAAATCACTACTCTCTCAGGACAAACATCCTCCTCCCACTGTAACACCATTTATAATGCCATAATTTCTATTGTGTAGACAGAAAAATGTCAGCCTCTCTCCAATATCAAATGCAGGTACTCTAAAAGCTGCTCATGTTCAACCCTTTAGGTCTATTGACCCATCAGTGTAGATTTGGAAAAATCCAAAGTGTGCATGTATCTTCACCAATTTAGCTGATTAGCTAATTTAATGCACAGCATCACTGAAGATGCTCCACAGTTTATCCTGAGTCCCTGAGCCTGGATCACATCCAAATGTTTAAGTAAAAACGTTGCTGCTGACCTATAAGCCAATACACCTATACTCAAACACAGAGCTGTATTAAATATAGCTCTGAAAAAAATTAAGAGAGCACTGCAAAATTATCACTTAGTCTGGTTTTACTATTTGTATGTATGTGTTTGAGTAAAACGTATTCTTTTTGTTTTATTCTTTAAATTACTGACAACAATTCGCCCAAATTCCCCCCAAAATATAGTAATTTATAGAGCATTAAAAATATTGCAAAAACTGGTCAAAATAGAAAAAAATATAATGCAAATAAAATTCACAGTCAAGCTTCCTCTTGATCACATTCCAGAGCTGGCCTTGACCTGGTCTTGATCTAGTGGGCCTCCATTCACACCTTGATTGACCAGACTGCGAAGCATAGAGCATTGTTCTGCTGGAAAAACCGATCCACAGAGTTTTTTTTCCAGGACAACCTTGTACGTGGCTTAATCCATGCATCCTTCCCAAAGACAAATCTGCCCAATTCCAGCCTTGCTGAAGCACTCAGGGCCAGATCATCACCGATCCTCCACCAAATTGTACAGTGGGTGTGAGATAATGTAGCTTGTAGGCCTCTCCAGGTCTCCGTCAAGCCATTAGACGACCAGGCGTTGGGCAAAGTTGAAAATTGGTCAGGTCCACCCAATGTTCGCGTAGTCCATGAGGTCTCATAGCAGACCATGGATCCACACACATAATTGTCCAATAGAACACAAAGTATAAGACCAGGCAAGAGGTTCAAATTAACATATTTTTTTTATGTCAAAATCACAAACAAACTATACCAAATATTTTCTCTTTATGATGGACTCATGATGGAGTTATGTGGGAGCCAGTGGGAGCTGAGCTCCCATAAGGAGGGGTCTGAGCTCCCATGAAAGCAGTAAAGTCCTACATCTGTGGGGGTCGTCAATACATACCCACAACCTTTATCTTAATTACAAATAATACAAATAATACATTTTTCAATCATGTAATAGCCTAAGTATTATTTACATGAACGAGATGAATAGGCTAAAGGTAACATATTTTCCCAAAAAACGAGGCAATATTCTCTAGTGAATGATAGTATGGCAGCACTTCACCACCAAGGCACCATTTTGCACAGTAGTGGTGAGCAATCTATGTCTGTGATTTGTGCGAAAAGCTGAAGCCACTGACATCTTAATAAATATTGAATAGTCAGTACAAAGTAGTGGACTAGCTACCTTGCCGCTTTAGTCTGTTTTGTCTGTGCAACAGTAAGAGGATGGCATTTACTTTTTACTAGGCCTTTGTATGCATGTATTTTTACCCCCTCTGTTTGAGCATTATTTATCTATAGAAAAATTGCCAAACAAATTGGCCAAAATACGAGATACGTAATGCTTAACTGTTTAAGAACAATGGACAGCGCTGTTTGTTGTGTGCTGCACGCAACTTGATTTAAAAAGTGGGCTGCATTGTGTGTGAAAATGTTTGACCACACAGTAAAATTGCCCATACTATCTGTGTGTGTGTGAGAGAGAGACAGAAAGAGTTCCAATACCCATACTGAATGGGTATTGGAACTCTCTCTCTCTCTCTCACACACACACACACACACACACACACACACACACACAAAGTGTATCGGTTAAGCTATTATTTATTTATCTCTGCCACTAACGTTAGAGACCCCCACAAAGCTCAGATTATAACTCGAACCCTGATGGACTTTACCTTAGAGGAACACAATATCAAGTTTTAAGTCAGAAACGTATACATTTAAATATATAAACACAAAAACATATTTAAAAGGATGGGGGTACTTTGGATTCACACCTTATAGACTATTCACCTACCTGTCAGACAAAACAATTAAATAGGTGTGTTGAAATATCAAAGTATAAAATATGATCCCTACTTGCACCTGGGCAAGTGGTTCAGAAATCCCCAAATGCTCACATGCAATAGATGATTTGCCTATCTGAGAAAAATCTCGGGATATTAGTGCAGTGATTTACCTGAAATGATTAATGTATGATTATTGGTTGAAAAGTAAGCATATTGTTATAAAGTAGGCCATGTGTTTGTGTGTGTGTGTGTGTGTGTGTGTGTGTGTGTGTGTGTGTGTGTGTGTGTGTGTGTGTGTGTGTGTGTGCGTGCGTGCGTGCGTGCCATTTAAATTAGAGATCATTTAAAATCCATAATGTGCACCGTTACTACTCAATGCTTTTGTGTAGATAAATGTACTTAGTAGCGGAGAATGGTAGACACATTCTGCAATCGACCAAATTAAAAAGTGTGTGTGTGTGTGTGTGTGTGTGTGTTGAGCGGGCGGGGGGCGTAGTCCTTGCCACCTTGTAATCAGACCATGCCAAAGCGCATGAGCGGGATGCATCGGTCTCTACCTCATCTTCACGCTGCTTGGCCCCTCAAAAATAAAACAGAAGCTTCCCGGACTTCTAGCTTCAAGCAAATCCACCCGAAGGCCTCCAGGAAGTAATGCATATTACAATTATTTTTATTGTGATAGCATTTGTTTGATGCTTTGATTGAATAAGTAGTCCTTATTGATATGATTCAATTTAATGTTGGCTAGCTAGGTATAACACGCATGCTGAATGTGTTAGCCAGCATTGCAGGCTACGTAACGTGAATTGCAATGTTTTCCAACAATGTGAGCATTGCAACAACAAACACAAGCAACCCAAACCTTTAAGTTTAACTTACATGGCTACAAATATGCAGCAAATCTTCTTGAAAAGTAATTTAATAAATGGATAACTAACTTAAATAGTGTATACCTGAAGTTACATCTCACAATTTGATGGTTGATGTGACTTAACTATGTTTAAGCCCGTCCGTGTCCCCATACTAGCTGGCTAGCGTTAGCCTAAGCTAGTTTTGCACTAGCAACCTGTCCCTAGCCTAACTGGCTGTGACGCTAGCGTAGCTCCGAGCCCGCCATCTTTGGAAATTCTACGGATCTAATTAAACATGTTCACGCTGCATTTACGTAGATTAATTTACAATATACAAATGCATATTAATATATGGCAGCAATTTATGCTAATGTTAATTATACGAGTTTCCGTTTCAACGTTAGTCTAGACAACTAGCTAATGTACGCTAAATAGCTAGCTAACAAGCTAGTTAAGTTAGCCGTTCCAAGTCCGCGCAAACTTGCCAGAAGACTTTTCGGCCCCGCGTGATGCAGAAATACTAGCGGAGGAAGCTTTGTTGTTTTTTTTCTAAGAGGGCTACTGCGTGCACTTTGCATTGAAAGGAATGCATTTTAATGCGTGTGCAAGTAAATTTAATGCTGACTTTATGGGGTATACTGTTTATGGATGTGATGTCTTGTCAGTTTATGTTTAGGGTACTATTCGAACAACCGTAAGGTATATGCTAATCCTAGTATGTGTTTTAGTACATGTATTATATGTGTGTATTCATAAATAGCAGCGGTAAATCAAGACTTTGGGTCGACAATTCAACTTAATTGAACAATAATTTGGCAGTGCATAGTAAGGAAGGTAGCCCCATTATACCATTATACGTCCTATTTAATGCATATTGACTTGTGCTCTGGAGTTTTAGTTTAATTGTTTTAACAATTACTTTTTTGAGCAGCTAGTTGTTATGCTTAAAACCTTGGTAAATATGCAGTTTAAGGTTTGCTTTGTTTTTCCCTCTGATTACAACTGACATTATCTCTTTTTCCCTTTCTGTGTTTACAGGTCAGAACAAGGTCCTGGAAATGGGATGCTGTCCTATCTGGGTATATGAAGAGCAGACCGACAAGACCTACCGAATTCACTGAAGACTGTATTGAAACGTACCAGCAGCTTGTCAAATACCAATCCAGTCGAAAGGACAACATGTCTTCTACGGTGACGTCCGCAACCGCACCGGCTCCTTCCCCTGCCAATCCTCCACCGCCAGAGGTGTCCAATCCCAACAAGCCAGGGAGGAAGACCAACCAGCTGCAGTACATGCAGAATGTTGTGGTCAAGACGCTGTGGCGGCACCAGTTTGCCTGGCCGTTCTTCCAGCCTGTCGACGCCATCAAACTCGGACTTCCAGTAAGTAGATGTTTAATGTGTTTTCACCTAACTGAGTACTCCATGACCTATGTAAAGTCTAAAACATGCAGTCACAATTAGTTACTTGACACACTGATGTTTTTTTATGCTTATTAGGATTATCATAAGATTATCAAGATCCCTATGGACATGGGCACCATCAAGAAAAGACTTGAGAACAACTACTATTGGAGTGCCAATGAATGCATTGAAGACTTCAACACCATGTTCACCAACTGTTATATATATAATAAGGTAGTTGTTGAATACACTGCACAACTCAAAATATGATTGTACTACTATATTTACTATATACAAATTTAATTTCTGTTTTGCATCTCCTTTCACTAATTGCAGCATTTTTTTCTTTCTACAGCCAACAGATGACATTGTTTTAATGGCGCAAGCATTGGAAAAAGTTTTCCTCCAGAAAGTTGCTCTTCTGGCCCAGGAAGAGTTGGAGCTTTTGCCGCCTGCGCCCAAGGCCAAAGTTCGTAAAAGTGGCTCTTTGGGTACAGGTAAGGAGACTTTCTCTATTTAAACCTTTGCTTTAGATTGATGTGAACTGGACACTGTGGACAGTATGAAGGTGGATTCTTACCCGATTGTATGCTTGTGCACGTACACAAACACACGGAGTCCGTGTCATCTTAACTCATGGCTCTCCTACACAGTATCTGCAGCTCACTTTGTATTTGATATGTGCAGGTGATCACCTGGAGGGATCAGAGGAGGGCTCCGCTCCCACGTCGCCCCTTTCTCAGACGGCCATCAACTCGAACAACTCCCCCTCAGCCACCGTGAGGCCTGTCGTTTCGCCATCCCAGACCGCCGTCAAAGTGAGTCCTTCTTACACACATGCTACCTGCTACTCAGCCCGGTTCATTATCATACCAGTGGGACTTACACCTGCTGTGTCCCTTTTCTCCCTGCGTGGACTGAGAAGAAAGGAGTGAAAAGGAAAGCAGACACCACCACCCCCACCACCTCGGTCATCACAGCCAGCCTCGGCGAGTCCCCGGGCTCCAGGCGGGAGAGCACGGGCCGCGCCATCAAGCCCCCCAAGAGCCTGGAAGGGGACCCGGGGCCGCAAGCCGGCCGGCGGGGCAGGCTGTCCGAGCAGCTCAAGTACTGCGACGGCATCCTCAAGGAGATGCTCTCCAAGAAGCACGCGGCGTACGCCTGGCCCTTCTACAAGCCTGTGGACGCGGAGGCCCTGGAGCTACACGACTACCACGAGATCATCAAGTACCCCATGGACCTCAGCTCCGTCAAGGTTAGCACTCCTAATACGGACGGCCCCCTGGTATCCGGCGTCTGATCATGCTGTGTGCTTTGCTTGCCTATTCACCTTGATACTGTTATATAAAAAGTACCTTTTGAATTTAATTTACAGAGAAAAATGGAAGGTCGGGAATACACGGACGCGCAGGTGTTTGCTGCCGATGTCCGATTAATGTTCTCAAACTGCTACAAGTATAATCCTCCAGATCACGAGGTTGTTGCCATGGCAAGAAAACTTCAGGTTAGGGGAGCCTGTTTGTGTCGTTTCACTGTGTTCAGTTCATCATTTTTATAGATGCGTTTCTGATTTTAGTTTTTGCTGTTGCTTAACCTGACCTTGTCTATGTGTGTGGCTCCACCAGGATGTGTTTGAGATGCGCTTTGCCAAGATGCCAGACGAGCCTGTGGAGCTGCCAGCAGGTGCCATGGTCAGCAAGAGTACAGCCAGCAGCGACAGCAGCAACTCCTCCAGCTCCGACAGCTCCGACTCCGAGGAGGAGCGCGCCACCCGCCTGGCCCAGCTTCAGGAGCAGGTTGGCGCCGAACAGGTAGGCCCCGGTTACCAGACGCTCACTCTCACCAACCTGCGAGGACCCACGGGGGGGGGGTTCTCCCCTTCCCACTCGTCTGGCATCTCCACTGCCAACGGTCAGGCTCTCCGTGACACAGTGGAAGAGGTAACAGGGTAGCAAAGCACCCCCGTTCTTGGCCACGCGAGCAACGTCTCCCACAGCTGATCACTGTGTTCTTCACCCCATTGATAGAGCTAAAAACAAATATTAACCCTCTACCGCTTAAATAGTTCGTTGCAACGTATTGGCGTTAGATGGCTTGCATGCACTACCGAAAAAAGAAGAAAAAAACCGATCCCATTAAAAGATGAACCTGATTGTAGTTGTAGTTTTTGACATGCCTTGGTGTTTGAAACTGGTGTTCTGTCTCTGTCCCTTTACTTCCCTCTGGCTGTCTTACCAGTGTATCTCTGTGGAGCACCCCAATGGTAACGAACAGGGGAAAAAAAACGGGTGCACCAAGAATTATCAGGTGACTTGCTCTTTACTTCCCGGTTCCGTTCCGACCCCTCTAACTCCTCCTTTGTGGTCGCATTGTCTAGAGTAAAGTAACAGAACCTTTCTTTTTCTTTGGTTCTCTCACCCGAGTAAGTAAGTAAGCGGTAGAGGGTTAATAAAGGGAGTGGGCGGGGGTTCCTGGTGTTGGGTGCTTTGGTTTGTTTTTTGAGGAGTGGAGGCTAAATGTGTGTATGTTTGCGTGTGGTCTTGTTTTGCTTTTAAACGTTTGTTTTACTAGGGCTGTAACCTTGTTAATTTCCCAAAGTTGAGTTTCTTTTTCCTTTTGATTGGAGAAGAAATTATAGGACAAGGTTTTCTTGTTGGTTTGCGTAGCGCTTCAAAAAAACTTCCCAAACAAGATTACATATGTGAGCAAATGGTTTGTGGCAGGCAGCCGTTATGTGAGCTAGAGACGTTTGCTTAATTTGCAACGAAGCATTAAAGAGTTAGCCTAAGCACGTCATATTACTGTCCTCTTTTTCTCCAAAAGTTTTTTGATTAACACAAACTCGCTCACTGCTCTGGATGCAGCCGTGTGGCCTGGCGTTAACCTTTAGCTTCCACTCCTCTCTACCCAGTTAAAAGCTGTCCATGAACAGCTCGCCGCCCTCTCTCAAGCTCCTGTCAGTAAGCCAAAGAAGAAGAAGGACAAGAAAGACAAGAAGAAGAAAGACAGCAAGCACAGTAAAGGCAAGACCGAGGAGGAGAAGAAGTCCAGGGCTGCTAAGCCGGGCCAGCTGAAGAAGGGGTCGTCCCGGAAAGCCAACAGCACCAGTTCCAGGTAAGGCTGCCCTCGGAGCTGGAAAGGTGTAGCTTGACCCGCCGTGGTAAGGTTACAGGCTCCTCGGCCAGTGGTGTCTCATTGTCCCCGTCTCCTCCCAGGCAACCAAAGAAGGGATCCAGGGGCTACGACTCTGACGAGGAGGAGTCTCTGCCTATGACGTACGACGAGAAGAGGCAGCTCAGCCTGGACATCAACCGGCTGCCGGGCGAGAAGCTGGGCCGCGTCGTCCACATCATCCAGTCGAGGGAGCCCTCGCTTCGCGACTCCAACCCCGATGAGATCGAGATCGACTTTGAGACGCTCAAGCCCTCCACCTTGCGGGAACTGGAGCGATACGTCAAGTCCTGTTTACAGAAGAAACTGAGGAAACCCCAGCGTAAGTTTCTGTCTGTTTCTTTCCACCACTTTTCAGCCACTTCTTCTGTCAGGTTGTGCCCTTATGTCTCCTTGTATTGAGATAAGATGGCCTTTCGATTTCATCTCCTCCTCTTATCTCCATAACCCTGTGGTGTGTGTGTGTGTGTGTGTGTGTGTGTGTGTGTGTGTGTGTGTGTGTGTGTGTCTTCAGAGAAAGGGGGAGCGTCTCGGCTCAGCGGCAGCAGTAGTTCTTCAGACTCTGGCAGCAGCAGCAGCAGCGGCTCCAGTTCGGACAGTAGCGACTCTGACTGAAACAGCCACCTGAACTCTCTTATGGACTAATCCATTTGATTCTGAACTTTTTTTTTTTTTTTTTACTTTACAGTTTCTTTTGTCTCTTGTTTTCTTTGAAGAGACTTGGAATGCAGTTGGTGGTTCACCCCTCAACATTTGGAAGACAAACGAAAACAATAAAATGTAATTTCCAAACCATTACATTTTATAAACGTTAGGAATGATGGTAAAAAGGAGAAGAAAAGATGGATGGATGTTATAGATTTTGATATATACAGTGTGAATAAGAAAATTATTTTACTTCTTTCAAAAATGATGAAGTCAGAATTGCCCGGGAAACCATGCGTCAAGGATTCCTTGTACAACATTGAATGACTGAACGACAAATGCCTAGTATAGTAACCAACACAGCCCCATTCTGTTGACCAGTCGCCACCTTTCAACCCACACCATGCAAACAACTATCTGCCTTTATCTTTTGTTTTCTTTCATTTACACATGTCACTGCTTTATCTGCCATCACGTGATTTATTTGTTTCTTTGTTTTTTTGGGAGGGATGGATGGGGGTTGGGCATTTTGATCAATATTCTATAAAATACATATTTTTGTCTTTTTAGGGGCATATTTCAGATGAGCAATCGTTTAACTTATCTACCACATATTAGTATGCTCAGATATTTTGTCAGGGACTTTTTCTCCTGGTCATGTTAGCTGTCTTATGTCTTGCTTTAGAACTCTTCAGTGTGTAAAGTTATAGCTAATATGTGTAGCTTAAATGTTTGTTAGAAACCGGTGTAAGAAAATATAAAAAATATGTTTTAACTTATAGATTTTTTTACAGATATGTTTTTGTAGAAAGGAAGCTATAGTAGACCCGTCTACAATCCAACATGTTTTGCTCATTTTGAAGTTCCCTGTATGAAACCACTTCCAGCCAAGGTGACCGCTGGCTCTTTTCTTTCCCAATAACCATCCTCACTCATGAATGTATGATACCTTGAATTATCTTTTTTTCAAACATTGTCAATGATTGTGAACATTGCTATAGAACGGCCCAAACTTTTGAAATTCATCTTGCAATCCGTTTTCACTGCAGACCTGCACCTATTGTCTGGGGTGCTTTGTTCCACACAGACTGGTGCTCATGATTTTGCTCTCGTAACATAATGAAACCATGACAGCTATCAAATATTTGAGTCTTCCGCTTCAGTGTGGTTCGTTGCTTTTTAAATATATATAAGTAACATGTCCCTGTTATCACTAGCTAGATATTTTAACCACTTGCCACTCTTCTTGCAATTTAAACCAAAACAACGGTTTTAGTTATTTTCAACCATCCACCTTTAGATTCCATTTCAGCCAAGCAGTACATGTACATTCTGGGCAGGTAAATTACTAGAAATGACTGAAATCCTAAAGGCGAATTCATTCTTTGTATATTCACATTTGTATGTTGGTGGTTGAAATTTAGGAATTTGTTCAATAGGTTTATGATGTCCTTGACACAGGGCTGCACTTAAAAGTCCCCCTAAATAATGTGCATTCATTTCTCTGACAGAACCAATATTTTCCAGAACTAGCCCTTTCAGGTTTTTCTCAAATTGTCTTTTATGGCTGAAAGAAAATATATGTATAAATATACAGTATAGATATATATCCAACCTTTTAGCTCAGTTTCAGGCCCTGATCAAAATATTATGATAGGTCTTTTTTGATATTTTTAAAAGAAATGTACCTTTTTTTCTTAAAATGCATGGAAGTAAATTGTGACTTTGTTATACCTTTTTTGAACTGTTTATACTATCCTCCAGTACATGTCAGTCATCAAAAACAAATCAATAATTATGTGTAAGTAGTTATAAGCTTGTTTGTTGCAATATAGGGAGATGCAGGAGAGATTTTAAGGTGGTGCCCAGAGGTAGAAGCTAACATTTCATTTAACAGCTAACTTGGAATCAGGTTTGTTTTCTTTTGTTTTTGTTTTCGGTAAATAAATGAAAAATTACATGTAGCATCATGTGTTGTTTCCTCATTTTTATAATCTTCATGTTTGGTTTAAGCACAAAGGATTGTCTAGAAGACGCTACCATGTCTTGGGCACTTCAACGAAACTGACGTATGAGCCCCAAAAAACTGCAGTTTTGGACCAAGTTCCCAAAAAACAGCTGTTGTAATTCTAAACTTGTGTTGCATACATGTTAGTTTTCCATGCATTACAGTTTTCTCGATTGCTTACCAATTGTTTAGAAACAGAAACTTAGCGAAAGAATAGCAGTCATTGAAAATGTATCCTCCACAAAACCAAATATGTTCATCGAAACCAAGCTTTTGCCGTCTAATGTGATGACCGTTTGAACAGTCACTGACTATACGATCAATATACAAGTTCTGTAAGCCATTTATGTTGCCAGACGTCTGCCAAT
The DNA here is from genome assembly GCA_026901105.3 of Galaxias olidus. Classification (NCBI taxonomy): domain Eukaryota; kingdom Metazoa; phylum Chordata; class Actinopteri; order Galaxiiformes; family Galaxiidae; genus Galaxias; species Galaxias olidus. Next base: position 22,226 of record JAPMUY010008896.1, read on the forward strand.
TAGGACAACATTGTAATTCCCTAGAACATATTGTTATCAAAATGTTTATCGTTCTTGTCACTTTCATTGGACAAGCATGTTTTCTTCATTTAACAGTCCATACAGCGCTGTAACACCTATCTATTTAGACTGCAAATCGATCTTTAACCATAAGGTAACAATGTAACAGCTAGAACAGGTGAATTCATCACACAGGATCTTGATCTTTATTAGTTTTATGTTATGCATAGGTTTAGTATAAGCCACTATTTGCAGCAGCACAATAACTAACTGCAACTCTCTTTGAAGCCTTTACCATTACAGTGATGTTTTCAGACAAAGGTTTTCCAGAGTACCCCAGCAAAAAACACACACATGTCGGTCTGGAAAGGAGTACTGTCAACAATTTAGAAGACTCTTGGGCTCAACTGAACCAAACCTGGTCAAAATGGAGAAAGTGCATCTTTCCATAAGTATCAATCAAATAAGGAAAGTTTTTGACAGATTTAAGTTTAAAGTAATTGTCAGATAATTACATTATTAAGAACCCTAACAACCTTCATTCTACTGTGGAAAGGTCAATGTTTATCATTTGCAAAATACTTGTAGTTGTATCTTGTGGGAGATTAACAATAAATGATGCACTGCTGTGCAGCACATACTATTCTGGTTTGATTAATGTGTGTTATGATAAAATGGTTTAAGGGTTTATAAATAATAAATAAATAAACAAACAAAAAATAAATAAAAAAGCTGGTAAGCAACAGAAAAACTAAAGAAAAAAACTCATATCTCTCACACCTAGACCAGCCACAAGTTTCTAAGTCACAGGGTTGTCAATCAGCCGGCAGAGGCTGTAATTTAGGGCGGACTAGGCACGGAGGTCATTCCTCTCGCAGTTTAGTGATCAGCCTTTAGATGGTGACAAAGCATTTCACACATCACCCTGTATCTTTAGCCATGTTTCTAGGGAATCCATAAAACACTATGGAGTATATCACTCTTTACTGCTCTATAGCTAATGAACCCAGTATCTCACATCTCAGATGTGTGATGACTATGCTATTATGAATTGCTTATTACAAATGTGGTCAATCATAATATATTAACTTATTTAAATATTGTACTTTTTTTGCACTGCGAGTAAAAATGCAAGGATGGGAAAATATTGTGCCTGAGGCACATGTAAGAATAAAGACTAAACCAGAAGGCCTCTATTTTTTTTACGTCTTAAGCTATTCATCATTTCCACCCCATAGACCATCTAGCTGCTGTCCTTGTGCTTGGAATGTTAAAGTGACATGCCCTCTGTGACCCACCTCCACGTGCTGTGGCATATGGAACATGCCACCCCTATGGGCCCACAGTGCTCGGCCATGATGGATCAATGCCACAACTTCAGTGACAACTAGTCGTTACTGCCTCACATGGCCATAGCTCACTGAGCACCGATCTATTATAAAAAAATAAAATATAAAAACACACTAGCATGCTCAACATCCAAGATAGATCATAGCAGGAGACTTGGATAAATCAATACTTCAAGGCTTTGAATTTTTATGCCTTATGTTGACCTTGAGGAAAGAGTCATTATCAAAAGTGTAGAAATGACTGCAAATTATTATATACCTATATATAACAACACATAACCACATTGTTTAATATTTCTATATCAACCCCCCAATGATTGGAACTTGTAGGAATAGGTTTATTTACTGTGTGGAACTGAATAAAAGCTTTTAGAGGTGTCAGTTATTAATATGTATATTCATTACCATTACCATGTAATAATTTTTCATTATCAAAACAACAAGTCTCGTGTGACTATTGATGTTCCAATGTCTATATTACTAGTTCCTCCATAAATAGTGGGAAGGAAATTAATAGGATAAAATCTCTATGAACAAGCCGATGCCATTTCCGCGCTAAACGTCAGAGGGCGCATGCGGATTTATGAAAAATAATTGAAAACCTGAGTTTAATTCACAGGATACTTTATCAGCATATACTCTTGTTTTGTGAAGATTTTCTTTTTTATTCATATATTTTCTGGTTTTTGATAAGATTATTCCCTTACGTGAACTTGCGCAACAATGATCACACAATCGTCTCTGGGTGCGCGTTCACGCTTTCTCCCCAACCACACTGATTCAGCGCGGTAGAGAGTTGGGGCTGTTAAACATTATCCGTACGGGAAACGAAGCGGAAGAGGACAAGAGCAAAAGGGGGACTAACCACCTAAAACAACAACTATATACATGCTAAAATGAATTTTTGTATTGGGCGTATATTGAAAATACTGATTGGAGACTAACGTGGACATACCATTTTCTGGACATGAAAACGAAGGCTACAACACAAAATGTTTGGACAGTGTTGTAAATAATCGAGGAGCTCTAAGGGACACACAGGGATTCGGTGATACATTTTAAACTACAATGTGAAGACCTGGGATGTATTTTAATTCCACCACAGATGCAAATGCAACGATATGTTGGTCCACATTTTAAAAGCTACAACAGAACGGCTGTAGTAATTCAGTTGAATTTTTGTGACATCGTATGGAATAAGTTCCTCAGTTCTACCTTGTGATTAAACATACAGGTAAAAAAAAAACGCTGGCGTTGTACTGTATCCAATTAAGACAGTTTTATCTGAATTATGGCATGAGTTTAACTCAATACAACTTTTGAGAATGAAGAAGAGAAAATCGTTGCAGCTCCGATATGCCAGGTCAATATTCACATAGCATAAACAGAACATTGACTGAACTACACTGAATGGAACATATTCAACCTGTCTTTGTGCCAATTTTGATCGTTAATCGGACACTGGGCTAATATTGTCTGAATATTCGCGATACGGCTTTATAGAGAACTACAAGAGTGGCAAGCGCTATATATAATAATAAATAAACACAAGCCCACATTTGTGTCAAGATTTGACAAGACAAATACCGTTCTCCATACCACATATTTTTGGAAATATTGAACAAAAACTGGTAAACGCATTGCTTTGTCTGTGTGCTAGAAACCGCGTTTTTCTGCTCTTCGGACAGCTGCTGGCTTTACTTGGCGTGAGTGGAACGCTACCAGTCTCCTCGAAGTCGATATGGAGGAGTGGAGACAATGTGGACGGTGGTTAATAGACTGCAAGGTCCTGCCTCCAAACCACCGGGTGGTGTGGCCCTCTGCCGCCGTGTTCGACTTGGCACAGGCCCTACGAGACGGAGTCCTCTTGTGCCAGATGTTGCACAATCTCTCCCCAGGTTCTGTGGACCTTAAAGAGATCAACTTCAGGCCTCAGATGTCTCAGGTGAGTCTTGGTGTAAAGCCCAGTTCCACTCCCGACATTAAAATCCCTGACTGGATAGGTATTGATTGACGAGAAGCATGTGCCACAAGCTAAAACATTGCTTTTTTAACCTGTTGTTTTCAACAACTAACCCCCCTTCACTGATCTAATTATATTGTGCATGTACAATAGACTTATGTGGAGAATTGTTCAGAAGGTATATTTACCAATGGTGTCCCCAGTGGCACTACACTGGGGAGGGTTCCACATGCTGTACCACAGGGGGTTTTGTGACTCCAGATGTGGCTTGCAGTTATATGTCATCGTTGCAAATCACATTACAATAGGCTATGTATTTGCCAGCTCACCTTTCTATGCAATAGGGGAAGTCTGGTATGGGTAAAGTCTATTTCCTAAATAGACAATTTGTGGCTCACATTGCTTGTTTTTAAACGTCAGACCGTTCTGTTGAACCTGTCTGACAGAATGTCGACAAAATTAGAGGTTAACTGGCAGACATTCCGTAGTATTCAGACAGCACCTGCTACAGTATGCACTACGTTTGCAGTTGTTTGATCAAAACCATTGCCTTTTGGGCAGTTCAAATGGCATGTTGTCTGTCCCACTGAACAAGCTCTTGTGGCTCTAGTCAGGTACCAAGTGGAAAATGCTGCATAGTTGAGGCACAATAAGGATGTTTATTAAACTGAGTTGTTATGACAATTGGCATATGGATATGTGTCAGCTAGAAGAGAACAAAGAGGCATTTCAAAGAGAATCCAGGAAAACTCAAAGGTGCTAATTGCCTCATTGTATGAGCCGACTTTACCATAACATAACCCACTGCGGGGTGAGGTGTGGGAGGCCTGATCTGACTGCATGCCGTGTCACCGTAACCCTCCTTGATGCGAGTGACAGCCCGGATGTTCATCAAACCAGGTCCAGGTTTACTGGTTTGAGGTCTGTAAATAACCACCAGCGGAGCTACAGTGGGCTGTGGCATGGACGGGTGTCGAGTGGGATCCCTCCTGACGCCCGTCCTCCAGAAGACTTCCTAGCTCTCCTGTCATGGCGAGAGGTCAGACGATGGCCACAACGGTGGCGGACTCCCCTTTTCCCAGTGAGCGGCGTACCACGATCAGGCGAGCGTCCCCCCCCCTCCGTTTCGACCAGCAGCGTGCCAAAGGTGCCAATCTCCCGTCTCCACCCTGACGTTGGTGACACGACACTTCCTCCCACTGATTTGTGAGGCGCCTCTCCAGGGACTGCCTGTGATGGCTGAAGACCAAATTATGTATGGCATTCTTGGCACATCTTCCTTGACCACTTTAATTGGCTCATTTGTGAGCGTGTGGGTTTGCATGTGCACGTGTGTGTGTGCGTGTGTTGGATAGTTTTGTGCAGGGAGAGAGATGTAGAGTGCGTGGTCATACGAGATAAAGAGACCGTTCATTGGTCTTTGGTGTATCCCAAACCCTTTTTGTATTTATTCATTTTTTGCTCTGGGCTCCATGGCTGCCCCTCTGAGTCAGCCCGTGTCAGAGCCTCTCTGCCTGCTTACTGGGGCTGGCCGTGAGTGCAGGTGGATCGAGGAGCTCGGTGGCTTCCATGATTACAAGCGGGGCAGAGTGCTGAATGTCAAGCTTTGATCCGCCCACCAATCTACCGCCCCAGCCCCAGTGCGCAAAGCCAGACTAAGGGTGGGGAGGGAGTGGATGCAGAGGGTGGTTTTTCCCTTTGACAAATTGGGTTAAACAAAAACCTGGCAGCAGAACAGGGGCTAGTGATTTATGACATGGAAAAGGTCAGTGTGTGTGTGCGCGTGTGTGTGTGTGTGTGTGTGTTTGTGTGTTTGTGTTCAAGTGGAAAAGTGTGTGCATGTGAGTTCCATTCTGAACTGACTAATTTGCCAGTTCAGTCAGATGAAGGGGAGTTCTGAAGGGAGTGGTAACTGTCTTCTCCCTTCAACTCTCCATCTGCTTTGTTATTAATGTCTTACAATTATCATAGATGGTGTTCATATTTTCATACCATGGCTTTGTCACAACATGCACTCTATTCAAGCGGCTACCATAACATTACATTGTATTCTTTCAAATATGCGAACTCCCTGTGCACGGTTCCTCCTACTCAAATAAACTATTGCATATAAACAATAGCATTCAACTTAATTTCAAGAAATAAAACCCTATTTTGCCAGGTACTCGTTCTGATTTTACAAATACAGGGTTTATATTTTTTGCCTGAAGTTGGCAGATAATTGGGTGCCTCAGGAGCATGGCATGTTTTTAAGGAATCTGGAGCTCAAAGTGTGTGTGTGTGTGTGTGTGTGTGTGTGTGTGTGTGTGTGTGTGTGTGTGTGTGTGTGTGTGTGTGTGTGTGTGTGTGTGTGTGTGTGTGTGTGTGTGTGTGTGTGTGTGTGTGTGTGTGTGTGTGTGTGAATGCATCGCCCCAGGCTAAGTCTAAGAATAAGGTGTGTGCACTGAAGCCTTTTGTGTATTGTCTCAACCCCTACACACACACTTTTCTTGTTGTGGATGTAGCCATGAATCTCTTTGTGATGACTCGAGGATCTCTGTGTGTGTGTGTGTGTGTGTGTGTGTGTGTGTGTGTGTGTGTGTGTGTGTGTGTGTGTGTGTGTGTGTGTGTGTGCGCGCGCGCGCGCCGTGCTCATTTATTGGAGTTAGTGTGTTTGTGCTACCTGCGTTGGGACTGCAGCACCCTGGCTCACTAAGAATCATGCCTCTGCTCGTAGTGTGGAGGGTCTGACCGGCTCTGAGCTCACAACAGTTAGGTCTGTGCATTTTGCAAAATACTTAGTGCCTACTATATCTGTAACTAATTGTTACGGGGAAATTTTTTTTTTACGTTTGCTTTTGACTAAATAATGTAGGTTTTGTGTTAAGAAGAAATCCTCGATACTTTGAAAGGCAATATTTGCTGTATGCAGGTGTTCAGTTCAGTTGTTTGGCATGGCGTTTACCATCACAATATCTCTAACAGTGGAGTAGGCCTAAATGATTTATTACAAATATCCTTCCAATGCGCTCATGTCTCATTGCCACCGGCTGCGTGGTAAGAGCCCAGCTTTGGAAATGCACTGCTGGGTGGGCACGGGATCAAAGGCAGGGGGTGGGACTTCTAAAACCACAGAGAATTCCAGCACACATACCAAAACCCAATCTCCCAGCCCTCCTCCACCCTGATTCCCCTGTGACCACCACAGGGGGGGTGAGCCTGTTTTGTACTGCCATCCGCTCCTCCACTCCCTCCCGGAGTAATTTAATAGGAGCTTTTTGGTCTGCCGTTGACCCCTTGACCCAGCTGCGTCCGGATGCAGGTCATACCGCTAATGGAGCTCGTTAGGAACACTTCCTGGGTCGCACAGCACAGCTGGGCCGCCGGTAGGGAAAGTGTAATGAGATTGAAAAGGATGAAATGGCCCTATAGGGTCTTTTAATGAATTAGGTTTATTCTTAGTTCCAACGCAACAGAACACAAACACTATGGGGCTGAAGTGCATGCTACAGGCTAGAGGGCCTCTTTGTGGACCTGTGTCCAAGTTAATGTAGGCTGTTGTACTCAAGACATCCATTGAGACTGTCTGGAACATCCATTTTCCGGTTCCCTCTTTCTTCTCGCCACATTCCTGCGGGAGTGCTCCCAGTCTGAAACATAAGCTCGCTGAAAACGAGGGGAACTCCACTGGAAAAGGAATAAGGCTGTCAAGCTGACGGGGAGGCAGACTTCAGGTGATGTCACGTTAAAGGCAGGGAGACTCGCGGTTTTGCCTGAGAAAACATGCGGTTCTTATTTCATGTGGTAAGCTCCGAGGGCGTTTGCGTCTGTCTCTGCGGGGCCCTATTAATAAAGTACGCAAAAGGTTCTCATCAAAGCTCAATAAAGCCGTGTTAACCTTGACGCAAAAAGGAGAGAGAGAGAGAGAGAGAGAGAGAGAGAGAGAGAGAGAGAGAGAGAGAGAGAGAGAGAGAGAGAGAGAGAGAGAGAGAGAGAGAGAGAGAGAGAGAGAGAGAGAGAGAGAGAGAGAGAGAGAGAGAGAGAGAGAGAGAGAGAGAGAGAGAGCGAGCTCAGGCAGTCCGTGGGCCTCCGTATGGACAGCGTATGCTTTCTAAAGAGGCTCCATCTGCACCACAGTTGTTGGGGGTGATTAGCATGGACTTGCTGGGGAATGAATCCGCCACTCTTCTGAGAGAGGGCTACGCTCTGTCGGGCACCGCCGCCAACTCTGTAGCGGGAGAGGAGAGGAGGGCACTGATTAGAGAGGCGTACAGAAAGAGAGAGTGAGAGGTAGGTAGAGAAAGAGAGAGAGAGAGAGAGAGGACACTCCACTCAGCCGGCCGTCTGGGGGATGGCGGGACGAGCAGACGGCTGTCACTTTCGCCCCTGCAGTTCGTTTCAGACGACCCCAGCACAGGAAAGTTCTCCTTTTTCGTTTGCGTCACTCTTCTCCTAAAAGTAAAACATTTAAAGTCACTCTGTCTAAATGAGTGACCGAGCATTGAATGTATCATCATTCACGCTGACAACGGGAAAAGAACAACTCTATGTATGGCTGTTGTTGGTGGCGTGCTGTTACCAGAAGTCCTCGCTTTGGCTGTTATGGCACTGGACTGATTGTAGCTGTTTCCCGCAAGAGGCGAACCTCTGACAAAGATCTGGATTGTGCTCTGGGGAGAGGTGCTGCGGTCCCCCCACCTACTCCCAAAGGCATCCATTCTCTGCTACACACACACACACACACACACACACACACACACACACACACACACACACACACACACACACACACACACACACACACACACACGCTCTACATGTTGTTGCATAAGCAAAGATAATCTGCTTCATTCTTTTCCCCTTTTATCTTTTTGCTCAGGGAAACCGAACGTTATTCACTCTTGTGACAAACAGCCTGGTGGACTTCCTACAGCTGTGTCATCTGTGACACAGAGCCCATGGATCTGTTCAGTCCCTAGTCCATACCTACCGTAACTCACTACAAAGGCAGCCAGTATCCCATTACCGACCCGTATTGATCATATCCCATAATTGGCTGTAGGGTAGGGGTAGGGTGTGTAGGGTAGGGTTATCACATTAGACACAATCCAGTAACTGGCCTGGCTCTTATTGATCCTCCCCACTGTTCTCTCTTGTTAATCGTGCAAACAAAGCGGAAGGGCTGCGCTCCGGGCAGCGCACAGCGGAAAGGATCAGTGCCTGCTCTCTCTCCTGAACATCTCCGTGCCATTGGATCTGTGCGGTAAGGTGTTCCCCGATGCAGCACTCCGTCCATTGGATGCAAGCACACGTCGCGTCGATATGATGGTCAGCCAAATCCAATTCATTACATTTAACAGAGGTCGTCGTCTGCGGGCTGACTAGCCATGGACATGCGTTGATTAAGGAATTGCGTCCTCATGGCTTCCCGTGTAATGTGTTCCACGGTTCGTGACACCTTGGAAAATCGACCTTAAGGCTAAGTTTCCTGGTTTTCTGCAGACTCGGGGAAACGACCGTAGGGAAACGCTTTCCATGGAGTTGCACACATTCGGTTGAGCTTTTAGCTCATGTGACTGCTTGAAGACGGCTGGGCCTTTTAACTCTGCCATGACCTTGCTGCGCGACAGTGTCTTTTGTCCTGAGCGCGGTGCCACCAGTAGCTTGGTGTGAGCTCTTTCGGTGGGGCCTTACCTCAGTTATGATAGCTGTTATCTATCAAGGTGATGGTCCTTCTCGTTGGATGGCAGTCTCACTTTGTGTTGGGCTCTAGATGTGGGGGACTCGTCACGAGGCCTCTAGGCGTTGCCTCGTCGCCGAGAAGGGGACAAAGGAAGGAATCATTTTCCCCCCGTTCAGACAGTATTGAGCAAGGCCATGTTTTCTGTTAGGTGGACTCGTCGCATCCATCTTTGATTGATGGTATCTCTAAAACCAATTTCTCAAAGACGGGCACGGCAAGCGGTGGTGGGAGCAGGTAAACTCGGAGCAATCCCGTTTTTCCATTACAAAAACAGGAGGCGGAAGAAAGTTCAATCTGCCACCAGTTTGGAGTTGGCATAATTAACGCGACGGAGCGCGAAGGGAGGAGCGCTAAACAGTTTTGAATTAGATCTGCAAAGCGCCTGGGAAAACACAGGGAGGGGGAGGGGGGGGTGGTGAGGGGTGAGGGGAAGGCTGGGGGTAGGCGTGAGGAAAGTCTGATCCAGAGGAAGCTTTTAGTGGCTCTGTGAAACCGAGCATGTCCCTGTGTCTGACGTACAGCGCTCGTCTGGCCCTCCACAGGCACTTAGCCTCCATTAGCAGACAGAGATTTACCTTAACTACGGCTCCCCCAGTCGACAGACTGGATTTACTGACACCACTAGCTAGCGTCCCCTAGGACAGCAAAGTTGTAAGCACAACACAGAGAGACTTCAGTGGTAACGGCGCTCGAGTGAAAATAGCACAGTTTATGCAAACTGTTTATTGCTTCGGATGAAAAATGTGTTTATAAATGCAGAGCACAATATGTTAGTCCCACTTCTAAATATGCACACGGACCCTATTTAGTTCAACTAAAGCATTTTTTTTGAATATATTCACTAATTGGAAACTGGTACAGATTTGCTGCGCAAACATTGTTGTTCAACTACGTTTGTCTACACTTGGGATTGCAAAGTGGAGTACATTTGAGCTGAACGATTTGAATTGGACGTTTTCCTTCTGGTCCCAGTCTCTCTCCGTGCTGGATGTCATTGTTTTCTTTTTCCCCCCCTGCTTTTCCCTTTTTCTAAAGACATCCACAGCGTCTCACTTCCTGCTTTGAGTCAGCCCTCATAGCAGAGGGCTGGCTGATTTGTGTAGTCCCCCTCCCCCTCGCTCCCCTGTGCTTATCCAGACAACAAGAAACATCTGGACAGGGAACAGAGAGTGCGGCCCACACCCATCCCCACCTCCGAAGACTCGAACAATGCCTGCCCCCAGAATATGCACTCGAGCTTCAGACTCCCCCAGCGCCCGTGCCCCCCCCCCCCCCCCCGCCCAGACCCCTCTTGCCTGAGTTGGTCTCGTATCATGACTGTGCTGTTTGAAGCCAACACGTGGCTGTGTGCTAGCCGGGGCTGAGTGCCTGCTCTGTGTGTGTGTGTGTGAGAGTAAAGTGCTGATGTATGTCATTTTCCTCCCCTCAGTCTGTGTTCTGACTGCCAGCTATTACTTTGTTCTCCGATTTGCATCAAGTGGGAATGTAATGTTGACTCAGGCTTTCAAAATGGCTTCTTAGATTTTTTTTCTTCTTCTCATTTCAGAGGGGGCAGCCAATCCTGCTTTCGCGCTGCAGGCCTAACCCCACTTTGGGGGACAGAGTTTCAAAGCCTGTTATTTGTCTCTCACAGCCGTTTCAGATCCCTTTCCATTGCAGTGGATATAGACGAACGTTTGAGGGCCACTCTTGTGAAATTCCCTGGCCGATTTAGCCGAGTGTCCAAATACACATAACCACCACCCCAGTGCGTCCATGGAATTGAAATCTCGTATTGGGCCTGCCAGCATCAAGAATTCCTGATGCCTTAGCATGTGGAGGATCGGCTCCCCTGCTTTGAGTCTCAATGAGAAGGCCAGCGAGTCGCTTAGGTAGACCTGTGTGTGTGTAGCGGTGTTCCCACGTGGGTGTGCCGGGCGGCTTTTCAATTTCACCGCCGCATGTGAGGTGGAGGGTCGCCACGGCGTTCACAGGCTTCCTCGTTCTTCACTCACTTTTTTTTTCCCATCCGTGATGATGGGTAGATTTCCCTTGTCAGGCTGCAAATTATCCAACGTTTTCTGCGGTCTTCCAGACTGTAATCCGTGGGGATTCTGCTTGTCTTCAGAGTATGGTGTTGTTGACAGACAGAAAAGGTATGACGTCCGTTCCTTTTAATTTGCCTTAAGACAACAACATCCCTTCCAGCTTGTATTTTCTCCCACGCTTATTTATTCGTTGACGAACTGGGTAATCTCCAATCTTGTCTCCCCAGGAAGATGTTTGTCTCGGGTTGATGTATTACCTCCCATGCTGCTGTACTTCTACATTACGGAACGCAATCCAATGTCGTGTACAGCACCGCTCCTTTCCCCTTCATTAGCTTTGTTGTTGTAAGTCCGTGCCTTCCTCCCTGAGCCAGTGAGCATCGAGAGAGACGACGGTTACATTCACCAGAGCCCCGTGGTTAGCGGCTTCATCCAGAGTCTGCCTGACTGTGTCCTTCCTGCAGCCTCTGCCCCGGCCCTCCGCGCCCCCCTAACCACTCACACAGAGTCTGCCTGACTGTGTCCTTCCTGCAGCCTCTGCCCCGGCCCCCCGCGCCCCCCTAACCACTCACACAGAGTCTGCCTGACTGTGTCCTTCCTGCAGCCTTTGCCCTGGCCCCCCGCGCCCCCGTAACCACTCACACAGAGCCTGCTGCTCCACAGCCCCGTCTCTTCCTCTAGATTGCCTGACCTTGGGAGTGGGACGTTTGCCCTGACCACCACCTCCAGACGTTCTCCTGAGATGATGAAGTGCTGGGTGTGGAAGCATTCGTCTTCTCCCACAATGCTCCCCTTGCTCTCTTTCAGGCCCCCCCCCCCCCGAACCCCTCCTTCCTATTGTTCTCTCTCTTTGTCTTGCCGTGTGACTTGTCTCTCCCTTCCTCTTTATCTCTGTCTGGCTTTTTTTTCACAGAAGGGACAGGCCAACGCCCGGGAAAATATACGAGGATACGGGTTTCATTACATTTGGAAAACATGCGTCTTGGTAAAGATAATGGGCTGGAAGTGGGCGAGTGAATACAGCACCCACGCGCACACACACACACACACACACACACACACACACACACACACACACACACACACAACACACCAAGGGAGGTAACTCGTGCATTGGTGCACTTGAGATGGAGGGAATGCGATGAGGGATGCTCAGATTATCTTTTGCAGAAGAGGCGCTGCGCTGCATGGCTGTGCGCATCACAGCCGCATCACTCTGAGGTACTGCAGGGAGAAGGAGGGAGAGAGAGAGAGAGAGAGAAGGGAAGGGTGAGGGAAGAGAGGCTTCTCTAACAGCAGCACACTCCATTACTGGCATGCCCTTTGGTTTCCTCAGCCCAGGCTAACTCCGTGGCACACACAGTATATCAATGAGGCGCCGACTCCCGCGGGCATTAACGTCACATTTGTGGCTCAGCACCGCCGACAATGGATCGTCTGCGTCTGTTAGCTATTTAATGGTCTTTATCTAAATGTCACGGCCATGTAAATGGATGGTGTGTGCATCAGCGTCGTATTACCCCTGGCCCGGTGTCACCGGAGTGATCCGAGCTCTGACCCAGATAGAGGACGAGACTCGAACCGATGATTGGCCAGTTGACTGGCTCTGCTGACGGTGCGTTCTCTCCGGAGCCACGTCCCCAACTGTAATTTGCAGGCCCGGAATCCAATTTGTGCAATCATGTAAGCAACCTTTACTAAAAGCCTGGAATTATTTACTGTTGATTTGCTTATAGCTTGAAATACAGCTAAGGGATCGAGCGAGAGGAAATGAGCCACTGACTAAAGCCTGTCATTTGAAATTGAATTTTGATAAGCCACGGAACTGGTCATCGTTCGACATTATGGATTAGCGGAGCGTTGCTCATCATTGTCAGGCAACATTTTAAACCTTTGGCATTGTGGCGTGCTGTTTTATACCCCTATCATAGGTGTGCATTTGTTATGACTTCAAAATAACAATATTTGTCTCATATTTACATAGATACATGAATATATGTATTGTGTTTGCGTGATAACTCCTTGCGTGTGGCAGGTGGAGTCCTGGGGGATGAGGGGTTAAGGGTGCGGATGTCCTCTTAGATCTCAGAGACGACCAGGAGACCTGGTGTGTGTGTGTGTGTGTGTCTGGATGGTGGAGGGGAGGAGGGGGGGGGGGGGGGCGGTGCTCTTCCTCTGTGAAGAATTCCACACGAGCTGACAGCGAGATGTCAGAGGCCTGGGGGCCTTTGCACACCGTGCCGACACCCCAGTCAGTCTCCTCTGGTTCCTCCGCAATTCATTAGGAAGGACCTGTTTCCTATCGTTGCTACCGTCTCCAAACCAACACCGGGCAATCTGTGCTGTCCTAGCGGAAGAGGTTAAGCATGCCATAAAATAGAGTCGATTTCCTCCTGAATGTACAGAGAATTTTCTCCGCCGCATGGTTCTGTGGGTAAACAGCACCTCTGACCCCACTGTAGGAAGGCTGGAAGCCTGGTCAATGGAGGTGACCTCAGTGCAGTGGGACAACAACCGGACGTCAAGGCAGCCGTGACCGTGGGTTTATCTGCGACAGTAGTATGTGTCAGTGTAGCTTGTGTCAGGGTTAGGAGCGGAGAGGATAACACCGGATATCTGGCCTACTTTCTCCCCCGACTTCCAGTGCCGATAGACAAGGAGACGGAAATAAAAACATGCACCTAAAAGAAAAGTGTGGGAAAGCAAACTCTGCGAGAGCTACTGTCCTTGAAAAGCCCCCCCCCCCCCCCTAATTAAAACAAGTCCAGGGGGCTCCTGGAGAAGACGGCAGCATCTTGGAAGGACGCACAGGAGCAGAATCGAATCAACGTAATAAGATGAGAACATTTTCAATTCCAATTTCTCAGCTGCTTAACGACTGGTTCCCATCGCCTCAGGATCTGAATGGAAAACAACAAACATGGAGGACACAATAGGAAGGCTTATTGAACAGCCAATTAAGACGGAGACGTTAAAGAGTATCCGCAAACTGACGAGAAAGGGGATGAATTAACCACACGCCGCCTTTTACTTGTGTTTTATTATCACTTACGACTGGGCAAGCTGTGTTTTTCATGGCGGTGCTCAGGGCTTGTTGACGCTTAGACTACTCCCTGGCTAACTTTTACAAATAACGGAAGCCATGCCTCCGGGAGCTGTCAGCGCTGAGCTGTGCCCTGAGACGTTGTGCTGGGGTGGCACCGCGAGCGAGAGCGGACGACTATATAGTTATCTCTCTCTCTCTCTCTCTCGCTCCCTCTGACACGTCTTGGCTCTTTGCGGCCTGTGATTATTGGGTTGTGGCACTGTGACTGCGACTACTTCCAGCCCAGCAGTGAACAGCAACACTGTCCCCGAGTCCCTCTCCACGTTGGCGGATGCTCTTCATTGACGAACGCCTTTTGGAACTGTACCCTCAAAGCTGCTACCCCCCCCCCCCCCAGAGACGAGCCCGGGGAAAGGGGGCTTTAAGGATGGCTGCACACACCACGGTCTAAGCCCCTAGACTACCCAGAGCAGAACGAGGCAGCTGGCTGCTATAGGAGAGGACGGAGTCTAGAGCCATCCACAGAAAACATTATTGTAGCAGAGGGCCAATAACATCCCTTTACTGACATCCTGGCTTTTGAATCATTGCCTAGATATATAATCAGGAACTTACAGAGATGGATGTTTTGCAACATCTCTTGCACAGACACCCAGACATGCGAAGGGGACAACTGGTTGCCAGATAAAACAGTGGTTCCTGTGCTGCGTTTCGCGGGGCTTTGCTGACTCACCGCGCCCCTCCGCCCTGAGCCCGTGTGTCTGAGGGATCTGCACGGCGTCGCCGGCCTATGAGAGCCTCGCCTCGGCGGGGGCGCGCCCTTGACGTGTCTCGTGTCTGCGACTCGTTACGGAGCATGTAGAGCAGGGGACGAGTCTTATTAGATGAAGACCCGGAGGCAGACGCGACATGGAGAGGAACGCTCCCAACGTCCCGGGGCAGGAGGAGAGAGAGACGGGATTTGTGTTCCCTCGCACGCGGATCCACACTGTATTCCCGTAATCGTACACGTGAAAATGTATGATTCAGTCCATTACGTGGATTCATGAATATAGAGTTTTTAATTTGCAGTTTAACATGCAGAATGAATGGATAACAGGAGTTTGCGGGACGCTGTAGGCTACTTGTTTGTTTGTCGGCCGTATTAACTGCTGTAGTACTTGCACCACTGTAGTGTCTAGAGAGCATTGTTCCTAAGGCTAAGCCAATCCATTGATTCAGGTAATAAATGAGGAAGCAGGTGTTCCTCTAGCGCAGCCCACACCTCACCCCCATCCCCTCGCACTGTTCTCTCACTCCTCTGTGTGGGTTGCCAGGTCGTGATGGATTGTTTTCAGCCAGAAAGTAAGTGTACTGATTGGTGGTTGCTGGAGGGGGAGTGAAGTGGACATCTGAACTGATCAGGGAACTGTTACGGTGAGGAATTGATCAGAGGGCGGGGCCGGCCCCAGATTGAATGAATAATTTATGAACGGATGATGACTCGGCAGTATACGCTTTCTTTTTAGCTCACCGGAAATGAATAAATCCAATATGTATTTTATTGGTGTGCGAGTGGGTGTAAGAATAGCGTTGAATAGGGAGGGACAGTTATGCTGATATCTGTGGTTTCTGAAGCACATCCATCATTTTTCCTTTCAGGCGTTCTGCATGCACGTTAGCCAATCCAGAAGGTTTCCTCCTGAGATTTTCCCCCTGGGATCTGCTTCTAAGCACAGGGAGGTTTGCTAAACCACTCCGTCACTCCTCACGTTGACATGTGGATGTTTGCCTCTCTCTCTCCACAGAGAAGTGTTGTTCATATTTGGCGGCTGAGCTATTAGGGATTTTGCTGTGTAACACATTTCTCTGCTGGATGTGCTGCAGCACACCCAAACATGACCAGAACACCTTACATAACGGCTGCTCTCGTTGGCTTGCCAGAGAAGACCAAAGCCCCTCCTCTAGCAGAGCAAGGTATAGCCAGGCCGACCCATGGGGGAGTCGCTAGCCAAATCTCCCCCTGGCATTTCAGGCCCATCCTGATCCCCATTAACGAGTGTGTGCTGGCCGCAAGTTGTCCAGCAGCAACATAAAAAGTTCCTTGGCTTCGCGGCCCGGTTACAGGTCAGCGGCCGAACCGGAGGAAAGCTAGCCAGGAAACAGACGAAGAAGAAGGAGACGACGGGAGTGGGAGGCGGCGTCGCGGGATTCCAGGGCTGGTCCGCCCGCCACGACTCACTCTGGTGAACGCGGCGAGACGCAGGCCTTAAAGGATCCCGGGATCTATTATTAGCCGCCTTCATTCTATTAGGAGCTTTGAATTATGGATCTCCCACAATGCCTCTCCCATGTAGAGCGAGTGGCTGCTTTGATTTAATGCCGGGAGCTGTTAGTGCCTTCCCACCAAACCCTCGCTGGCTTCCTCTGAGTCCCCCTGCCGCACAGGACCGCTCTCTAATGGACGTGGGCGGGATGCACACACACACACACACACACACACACACACACACACACACACACACACACACACACACACACACACACACACACACAGCACATATCACTAATGGCTAGGAGTTCTGATTTAATGCTAAAAATAATGTGGCAGTGTCAGATAGGGAACAGGAAGGAAAGCTGAGATTGGGCTGTGGGTTTGAAGGGGGTGGGGTTATGTTTGAGGAGGAGGAGAGGGGTGGGGGTGGACCAGATGACCTAAGGGATCCCTCAGCCCATCCCTCAGGAAACTCTTGATGAAATCACCGGCCCCTCTGGGAGCGACCACAGAAACCCCCCCCTATCCAATTAGAGTCACCGTGACACACGGCGCATCCACATCCGGCTTTCATCATAACAACCATAGCTAGTCCAATACAGCATTAACCCTGCTCCTTTACCATCTCCCCATAACAACCACCCCCCCCCCCCCCCCCCCCCGTCCTTTCTGGGAGAAATAGACCCAGTTACATTTAGATGTTTCTCTTTGAATGTCCTTGCCCAGTTGTGAAGGTTCTTTTGTAAGGTCATGTTTTCCCGTGCTCTTAAACGCTCCAGTGATCCCCGAGCTGACCAGGCCAGGAGGAAGTGAGGACAAGTAGGCTGGTGATTTATGGCACGGGGGTTCTTTCTGCTCGTCTCTCACGTGTGCTGTCCTCGGATCAGGGACAAACAGCTGGTTGTCAGCGCTCATACGTGATTTAACCACTATGCAAATGGCCCAAATACAGAACAGTGTTCTCAGTAAAGCAACATTATTAATCCATTCATTGGAGAGATGCACCTGGCGGACAGCCAAACGGTGTCAGGAAGCAGACTCCAGCTAGCTCCAGGGGAAACCCCTCCTACCCAATTCTCCATTAGAGTTGAAGGCAGTCTACTTCTGTAGCATTTTTTATTTCCTGTCACCGTTTGCCAAGTATTTTACAAATTTTTGGGGTAGATTTTGGATGTTAATTTGCCCTTTACATTTCCTGGCATTCTACTTGGTACTAAATATATTGTGACGTTTAACATTCCACATGTAGTTTTTAACCAAACCGTTCAGTAACGGTTTCTCCTCCCCATGCCCTGAGTCTATGCAGCAGTAAAAATGCTGAGGATTATATGGGGGGCTATTTTGTGTTGTGGGGATGGGATCGTGGAGTTCACCTTGGTAATCCTGGGTGTTTAAATTGAGGTTTCCTCAAGGCAGTCACGCCTAGAGCAGCAGACAGTGTCAGCTCCCAGCTCCTCCAGCCATCACCGTGACGACAATGCCCACTGTGTTTACAATTATCATTCCACCAACCACTGATTAGCAACTGTGTGTGCACTGGCCATCAGAGGGAAACACACACACACACACACACACACACACGCACACACATCCTAGCTCCACCAGCCCGGTTAGCTGCAGGGATAGTTTATGAAGGCCTCTTTTTGCAGACGGGGTTATTCCATCCGTCAGCATGTGGCCTTTAGGTAAAGTGTGTTTAAGGATAAAGCAGGATTGTATAGTCTATAAACTAAATCAGCCAGAAAGTATGTGTGAGTGGCTCCATGTTTTGGACCCCATCGCCCTTTTATGAAACCGCTCACTCGCTTTTATTAAACTCCCCGGTTGTGGCATTCACAAATAAACATGGGCTTACACACACACACACACACATACACACACATACACACGCACACCCGCCAGGCTCCAAGGGAAGGCCGCTTATGAGCCTTAATAGATGATATTTACATAGGGGTTTGTATGGGAGACTAGAGCCATTAGGGAGATGGATAGGTAGGAAGTGAGTGGGG
Organism: Galaxias olidus; assembly: GCA_026901105.3. NCBI lineage: Eukaryota > Metazoa > Chordata > Actinopteri > Galaxiiformes > Galaxiidae > Galaxias > Galaxias olidus. The sequence goes on from JAPMUY010008896.1 coordinate 40,596, forward strand.
CTTTATCACAAAGCCTGCGCCCCGAGTGAAAAATGAGGGATGTCTCTCTTCCTCCTTTCTCTCTCTCTCACTCCCCTCCCTCCCCTTCTTTCTCTCCCCCTCCCTGCGTTTGCGTAAGCCTGTACCTGGTGTGGCACTCTGCTGTGCTGTCATGCCTGGACCCGGGCTCCTCCAGAAGCAGATGGAGAAGTCGTTCTGCTATCACAGCCCTGCCGTCCATCAGGGACTCCATCATCCTCATATCTCCTGCTTCATGCCCACACCGCTCCGCTGCTCCCAGGAAGCCTGGCCCTTTTTCACAATTTGGATCGCATAATGCGTGCGTGTGTGTGTGTGTGTGCGTGTGCGTGTGCGTGTGCGTGTGCGTGTGTGTGTGTGTGTGTGTGTGTGCGTGTGCGCGCGCATGTATGATTGAGGTTATCGCTTCAAAGCTTATCTGGTGGTTTGCATTATCCAGCCCCAGCGGTGGGGTTGTGTGTGACTTGGCGATGGCTGATAGCGAGATGTTACTGTTATTATTCTGCATGGCTGAGTATGGAGAGGGGATGGCTACGGCAACGGTGTGGATCAAAGATCAAATAATGCCCTCCCTGTAATAGAGAGAGGCTTGCAGAAAACACACACACACACATTCACATTCAGAGACTTGCCTTGCCCAAGGCTGTGAATCATGTCTGCGTGTGGAATCGTGTTTAAATTTGCTCGACTGTTTTCTCGATTTTCCCTAGTGCAACCCTTCTTTTCAAACCCACTCTGAATTAAACTGAACGATTTTGTGCGATATTTAATTGGGCCTGAAAGAAAAGGCTTTTGTGTTTTGCCGTGATCTCTTTTGATGGGATTTGAGTTTCAGCAGGCTTCAGATACCAAGCTGAATGACGGCGCTACTAGCACAACCACCAGGTTTCCTGAATCTCATCCCACCAGTATTGGCAACTGACCTATGAACCTGTGCTGGCACTGGTACTGATGCTGATCTGGTGGGCACTCAGCACTCTGCTCCCAGACGAGAGCAGCTCTACAGTGATCCCGGCGATGCTCCATCGAGTGGGAAACGACCCAGTACCTCCGATGTCCTCTCTGAACAAAGCTATCATAGCTATTTCCGTCCCAGTCCGCTAAGCGAGGCCTCCTCGTAATGGAAAGCGCTGCTCCTCTGCCAGGGCCTCGTTCCCCCGTCTCCCCTGCTCCTTCCCAGGCTGTCATCCCAGCTCTCGTCCCCTTTCCCGGAGCCCGGCGTGGACACGTCCCTGCTCCCCTCCTGCTTACTGGGACATGGCGGGACGGCGCGTCAAAGCCTTCTCCTCTCCGACCCTGCTCACTGTGATCTGAGGGATAGGGGGTAGGGGGACGGGATGTACCATTGAATTATCCAGCATGTTTAAAGCTGCTTTTTTTACCCCTCCCTCTGAGGAGAGGAGTGTGGAGGGGGTGGAACAGACAGACAGAGGGACATGGGGCCGGGGGGGGGGGGGGGGGGGGGGGGGGGGGGGGGGAGCTGGGTTAAAATCCAGAGCCCCCCCAAGGCTCCCCTGGAACAGCGTTCTGGAGCCTCCCCCCTCCTCTACCTCCCCCCCCACACCGCCTGACCTGGAGACCCGTCACAGGGAGAGGAGTGTCTGGCGGCACAGGAGAACAAGCCAAACCCATTCCCTGTGATAGTTTGGTTAAGCTCAGCTCGAGATGCAAAGGGATGTGCTGTAACCTTCTGTTCCCTCGACAAAGGAAACAAACCAGGAGGACAGGTCCTAACCTGTTGTTGCTGTGGTGTGGTCCCGTCCTCACCAGGGCCGGTACTGCAGCCCTCCTCCTGACTGGCTGTCTCAGGGCCGGGCCGGGCCAGGCCAGGCCGGCAGGGTGTCAGGCAGAGACGGCGCCGGGGAGGCAGTCACAGCGCTGCGCCCAGCCATTTCAATTTTAATTGCCTAGATTTATCTTCCCCCGTACGGTGTGACGGGCCGATAACTGGAGCTGATAGCAGGGAGAAGTTGTTTGTTAAGGCCCCGGCACCAGGCAGATACGTGGGTAGGAGCAGAGAGAGAGCAGAGAGCAGAGAGAGAGAGAGAGAGAGAGAGCAGAGAGAGAGAGAGGAACTGATTTACCGCAACACTGCTTAACCTCCAGCAAACACCCACACTCGCGCTGCACAATATGCCTCTGCCCAGCCAAGTCTAACACCCTGCAGGCTATCGGGCATAAAGGCTGGCCCTGTGGTCAGTGTGGAACATCACCGCGCAGTCCAACTTCCTCCACCACCAGTTCACCTCTGTCCACCCTACTGTCTCAGGTTACAAGCCCCCTTAAGGCCCTATCCAATCAATTTGCATCAACTTTAGTTATAAAGCCCCTTGGACTCTGCTTTACGCTGGCACCATCTGCTCTCTCTCTCTCTCTCTCTCTCTCTCTCTTTCTCTTTCTCTCAGCATCCCAAAAGTGTAATCCCGTCATTCTTTTTTATGCAATCAAGTTGCAATCCTCGTGAGGGAGGAAATCCCCCCTGCCCACTGCTTAAGTCGGTCAGACTGATCCAGGAACTGTGTCCCCCCCCCAAAGGCTCGGCACATCACTTCAACTTTCCGTGTTTCTTTTTACCCTACACCAGCTGTCAAGTCAATGACCAAATAAGGCCCCTCATCTTGACCCACCCTCCTCATCCTCCTTTAAAGACCTCCGCTAATTAAACATTAAAGTCCTTCAAAGTTTTTAAGTATTCCAAATGCATGTCGCCCAAGTTGACCTTTCCCTTCAACTCCAGGGCAGGGAGCTAATAATTTAATGATTATCCGTCTCTCCGGATGGGAGTGCTGAGTGCCAGCTAATACGGCGGGGCCAGTGCCTGAGCTCCATCCGGTATTAAGTGCACGCTGCCACGGGACCTGGAGCCAGGAGATCCACTGCATGTGGGAACGGCGCTAACTGTATCCCTCCTTTGCCCACCCCACCCCCCCACATCGTTTGTTTCTTCTACCTCCTCCGTGGTTTCTCCCGCTCTCTCCGTCTCCCTCTTCTTATCTGCCTCTCGTTTGACCGTCTTGTTCCTCCCTTCCCTCCCAGTGCCACTGTACCCCCCCCCCCCTGCCCCCTCGCTCGGCCTCTTCTGTGACTTCCTCTTCTGTGACTTCCTCTTCCTCTTTCCATTCATCTTAGGTTAATTGTATACGCCCCCCCCCTCTATTTTTCCTTCATATCTCTCTTTTTTTTTTTTTAACCAAGCTCCATAAAAACAATCACTGTAAGCGTGACCTTGCTATCACAGTGTCTCTTCGTCGTTCCATTCATCTTGGGTTAATTCATATTAATATTAATATAATCACCGTAAACGTGACCTTGCAATCACAGTCCAGCATGTCCCTCTTTTGCTGTTCCCGTCTTCCATCTTTTTTTGTTTCCCCTCCCAGCCATATTCAATTTCCTGTTGCCGGTGGGGATTATTTTCAGGCAAACTTGCACCACCGAGGCAATAAAATCTGTAATTGAATAATTTGCTTATGGGACACTCTGGCATAATGTGCAATTTCCTCGGTAAACACTCCAGCGGAGTGCTGTTTTGTAATGTGCGTGCGCTCCATAGGCGTCCCCGCGCCCTGGAGTCGCTGCCTCAGAGTCGGCCGCCGTGATGGGGAAGCAGCGTGGCAGGCGCCCGGCGGGTGGAGACGGTGAAGGTGAACAATGCTCTCCCCTCCCACACGGCCGGCGACGAATAATCAAACCCTACCCCTGTACCTCATTGGCCTGCTTAAGAAGCTTTGAACTGTCTGTTGGTGGGAGTTTGACAGGCCCCGGCGTCGAGTCACAAAAAGGTGTTCCAAAAAAGGAGGAGTCCCAAGAGGGTCTCCTTCTACTGGGGAGGGCGTACAGGGAGGAGGCGAGAGAGAGAGAGAGAGAGAGAGAGAGAGAGAGAGAGAGAGAGAGAGAGAGAGAGAGAGAGAGAGAGAGAGAGAGAGAGAGAGAGAGAGAGAGAGAGAGAGAGAGAGAGAGAGAGAGAGAGAGAGAGAGAGAGAGAGAGAGAGAGAGAGAGAGAGAGAGAGAGAGAGAGAGAGAGAGAGAGAGAGAGAGAGAGAGAGAGAGAGAGAGAGAGAGAGAGAGAGAGAGAGAGAGATGGCCACGGGCTTTGTTGACAGCGGCGTCTTCACTCTGTCAGCGGTGATGGAGTGCGTGCGGCGCTAGTTCGTTTGCCGGGGGAACAGTGGGAGGCTCCTGAGCGATGGCGCTGGCGTGAGCTTGTGGCACGGAGCAGAGTAACGACCAGCCGGACCGCCGCAAAGAAGGCCCGCTATCACACTGTCAGCAGACTCATCCACCGCATGTGCTATTAGCATCTGGCTTCCACGTGAACACTAATCTTCTGCTCGTGTGCATCTGTTTGTTTACCACAGCGAAGGTTGGAGGACGCCAGCCCCCCCCCCCCCCCCCCCCCACCCCCCCCCCAGGTTCTGGGTAGTGATCATCCGTATTCTTTGGAGACCGGATGGTTTACTCAAAGCCAAATAAAGTACTTTTAGATTGATTTGATTGCATTAGAATAAACCACTGGAGAGCTTTGTTTTGGAGAGTTTCAGTCGCTGCTATGATTGGGGAAGTATATCTTACATTCCCATTTGCCACGGAAACTCGGCAGCGACAACGCTTAATTTGTTTGTTTTGATTTGAGCGTCCCCATCTTACTATTTCTTGCTGAGAAGGATTCACACACTGCAAATTACAATTTTAGTTGCGAATGCTGTGTGCTCTGCCTGTTTGTGTACATACATACAGTATGTGTATGTGTGTTGATGTGTGTTTTGCTGAGAATAGAGAAAGCCCTAGGACGGAGCACGCAGCGCGCTCCCACACCCCCCGCCACGTGATGGATGGGCAGCAGGAACCTAACCGTCATTACCACCCCGCAGAGAAGCTGGGAGCTGTTGTTGTAAAGGACACTTATTACCGTAACAACGGCATCAGCAAACTCCCGCCTGTCTCCTGCGGTTAGGCTTGTCCGTGCTGAAACGGCAGCTACAGCCTCGGCCCGGGTATGCGTCGCAGCCCAGCCACACCTAAACCGGCCACTCAGCCCGTCCTTGATATGCTGCGCTGACTACCGTCCGTTCCAGTCAGCGGCGCGGTGTGTCTCCCCCAGCCGTCGGTCAGTCGTATGGAAAATGGCGGTGTGTGTTTCTCTGACCCGAGATCGCTGGTGTCCCCGCGGCCTGTTCACCCTGCGTGCTACTCCGTCAGCAAGATGGCGGACGTGATAGGGCTAGTAGGGTTTTTGTCCGACCTCGTCACGGAGGCACACGGACGTCCCACCCTCTCCCTTTCGCCCGCGCAGGACGTTCAGCCGTGTTCTCTGTGGAGCTCAGATAACACAGTGCGGCTCCACGCGATAGGCTGTGCCTGCTTTGACGGAGGAGAGGAGGATGAGAGAGGACCTGTACTATGGTGGAATACTATCTCTGCGTGTCGTCAGAGAGGTTTTCCATCAGAGCTGGAGAGGTGTCTGTCTGTCTGAACGCCTCCTCAGATGTGCTCGTGTGGTGTGTTACTCGCGTGTGGGTGTGGGTGTCAAAGCACTGGGGAAATTAACGAGATTAAGAAATGACCTAATTCAGAAAAACACCTCGAGAGCTTTGTTTTGGAGACTTCCCGTTGCTGCTATGATTGGGGAAGTATATCTTAAGATTCCCGTTTGCAGTTTTCACGTCTCCTCCTGCGGTTTGCGCGTGCCTCCAGGTGCGTGTCGACGTTATGTCTGGTAAACCTGGGACGGCTCTGCCCGGCGCAGAGGGTTCCGGACAGCCGCTGCCACACGCTGCCCCAGGGCCCGAGCACTCAGAAAGCTACTTCACCCACTCACACAGCCGCACTCCTTTTTGCTGCACCCCCCCCCCCCCCCCCCCCCACCTCCCCCGGGAAGCTGTCCTCCCAAGACGTGCCCACGTGCATGGCACAGGTCAATCACACCATGCCGCGGTCCAAAGTCCTCCGTGAGGCCGCCGCTCTTCCGACTGGGCCACATCAACGTTGTCTCCGACGTCCGTTTCCTCGTTATTCTCCTCCGGACACTCGTGGCGTTCACACGTTATTCCGGCACGTGTTTTTATTTTATTTTTTGGTCCCAGCTGCGGTGTGTCAGCGCTGATCAAATATTCCATTAGATACTCTGTCCGTCTCCGTGCGCGTAATGGAGGGGGCCTAATCCATGCCCACACAGCTACACGTCTCCCCTCCACAGCGGCCTTTCTCACGCAGCCCTCCTCCATTACTGTCCCTCCACGCTAGACACGCTTCAGGAGCTCTCGCGTGCTCGTTACCGACCGACACGAGTGGACTTAGACAAACCCCCGACCGCTACAGTTCACTCACTGCACTAACGCCGTCTAGTGCGCGGAAAGGCATCAAGGAAACAGCATATTTGGCTCGCTCTTAAGCAGGATGTAAACCTCTTAAAACATTCCACAGTGGATTTTCTTTGCTTGTAGTGACAGGGTTGGTTTTCATTAGTACCGTTGTTCGATAGTTTATCATTGTTATTGTCGCACACGTCGTCAGCTTTAGATTCCAAGTGTGAGTGAGGAAAGCCTTCTTTTGTGCTCCAGTCAAGAGGTTTGAGACCTTCCACAAAGGGGCCTGCCCGCTCTTGCTGCACGCTGGGTCCCCGCCAGGCAGATTTGGTTTCCCCCTTTCATGATGACTTGTGTTCTCTGGCTCCAGGGCTGATGATGTCACTGGGTTGTTACAACAGCTAGAGAGGGGAGTTTGCCTGGCTCGGATGGAGACTAATTCCTCTCTCTCTCTCTCTCTCTCTGCATCTCTCTCTCTGCCTCTCTCTGCATCTCTCTCTCTTTCTCTCTCCCCCCCTCTCTCTCTACTCTCTCTCTCTACTCTTTCTCTCTCTAATCTCTCTCCTCTCTCTACTCTCTCTCCTCTCTCTCTCTCTGCTCTGAGCGTGAAAGCAGACACAGTTTAGTGGTTTTGGAAATGGACTGTTGAATACATGAGGAAATCCCCCTTTGCGGGGTGGGTAATGTTGAGATGGCTGCACGCAAGCCAATCATGGCTCTACTCCGCCCGTAGCAACGCATAACGCATGCATGCCTCAAGGACGTTGGTCACGCTTGGTCAACGGGAGATTAATGGTGGTCCTTGACGACAAGGTGTTTACAGTGGGTCTCACTCCTGCTGTGCGTCGACAATGGATCCAGCAGGATAGTGGATTCCACCGTTGCAGGCAGATTGATTGCTGTTAAGCAGATTGCCTCACCTTGCCCCCGGCTTAAAGCTCACAGCTCTATTAGTGATACCGGTCGCGGTACGGCTTTTCACAGCGAGGCTTTTTGCGTCCGCGTTTAGCTCCTCCGTGCCTGTGTTGATGGTTTACACATAGCTTCTGGAGGAAAGGAGGCTCAAAGATGGATTTGAGCTGAATTGTGTCCTGGGGGCCTTTTTTTCTACCCGTTCCTGCCTTTTTTTTTTTTTGTGTGTACAGAGAGGAGGTGTGATCTCTACCGTACGAACACAAGCACACGCACGCACACACACACACACACACACACACACACACGCACACACACACACGCACACACACACACACACAGGGCTGGCTCAGCTCTGGATGTTGGGTGGAGTGGTGTGGGGGAGGGGGGCGAGTGGTTCTCTTGGTGGACTGCAGTTTCAAAACCTTCAGGATGCCACGCTGACCCCCAGCCATGCAGAGTGACTTTGGGCCGTGCTCTCCTAACGCGGGCGTCCTACGGCGGTCGTCATAATATCCTCAGTGATTTGTCTGTAAGCTGCATTAACACGACTAATATCCCTCACGGCTTAGCCCCGCAATGCTTCCCGTCTTCCGTGCCTCTCCGAGTCCCACTCCTCCCCGCCGACCTCGTTCCTGCCTCAGCAGCTTCCCTTCTCTCAGTGACTTTGTGGCTTAGTCCGACCTCATTTTTTTCTTTCTTTCTCCCTCTCTTCTCTCTCACACACTCCTTTTTTTTCTTTGCCATCTGCTTTGGAATTAATGGGCACATTGGAAAGTAGGCTAAATCCAGAATGACAGCTCTCTCCCGCTCTCTCTTCTATTTATAAAGAGGGTGCTGGCAGCGATGACCAGCTGACTGACAGACGAAGCAGTCAGTAGAAACCTCTTGATCCGCCTCTGCTTCAATGACTACCCTCTTCGTCCCCGTCCTAATAGCCTCTGCTGTTTTGGAGACGGGCCCCATGGTGTGGACTCGACTCTGGCCGTGCCTTCGCCGTGCCATCGCCTCGTCTCCTTCCGTCGACGGAAAGGAAAACAACGACGATGGCTTTAAAAGGAACCTCTGGAAATAGACGCTGAGCCGTAACATCACGTCACCAGCGTTTGGTGGTGTTAATGCAAAGCCCGTGCTGCGGCCTCGGATGCCTCTCGACGTGGCACAGGGATGTGTGAAAACATGCTAGCATGCCAAGCAGCCGTCGGAGGTTGGAGAGCTAGCGGCGCCGCGCTGTGGGGATCTGACACAGCCCGCGGTTCAAGACTGTGTGGATGGAGTGGGGAGGGACCGGTTTGAACCCCCCCCCCCCCCCCCCCCCCCCAGCCAGGGCAGACACATCCCCTGTGTCCTCCAGGGCTTGTGTTAGGGTAGCTGGCCCACATTCTCCCCCCCCCCCGTGGGTCTTTGTCTGGCTCCGGTCGATGTGCACGGGGGCCGCCTGGCTGGTAAATGAAAGCCTCGGCAGAGTTTCTGGGTTTGTGGCTCCACCAGAGAGCCTCACGGGCTCAGGTCCTGGTCGGCTACCCAGCCCCCACCTCCCTCCCTCTTCCTCCCTCCCTCTCTCTCTCTCTCTCTCTCTCTCTATCCACCCCTCCTCCCCGCGGGCCGCCCTTCTTTTGGAGAATCGTGTCAGACACAGCACGTTTGATCCCGCCGTGTTCCCCCCTCACCGCTGGATTTGTCAGACAAAGCTCTTTGTATCTTCCCCCTCTCGCCCCGTCTCAAGGCTTTTTTTTCCCCTCACTGTCTGTTTTTTTCTCTCTGGGTTAAGGGATGAGCTGCCCCGCTATCTTCTCCTCCGGTTCACCAGACTGTGCTGGCAGTCTGCTCCGGTGCTTCTGACGGAAGGAGAGAGGTGGCGATGGCGGCGTCGCGGAAACGCTAATTCAATTATCACCTGGAGAGGAGCAGTGGGGACGGCGCCGACAGGTGTGGATCATTTATGCCGCCCCCCCCCCCCCACACACCCCCCCCAGAATAATCATGAAGGGAGAGCGCCGCGAGGCTTGCCTGCCACGCGACGAGAGGTGTCTGAACACCACGCAACCCCCCCCCCCCCCCCCCCCCGCAATGCTAGGGCCCCCCCCCCCAACGCCCACGTCACTCCTGTTGACACAGTCACACTCCTGAGGACGAGAGTCACACGTCAAAACACCGTGCTCCCCCCCCCCCCCCCCCTTGAGAGATGTCTTGCCTCGACGGTCATTAATTCTGAGGGACAGCGGCAGAATGGTCTCTCACGCGACTGACAGGGGAGCAAGGAAATAAAGTGTCCTGGTCCCGCATTCTCACGTAATGAGATGGATGATGCAATCCACTGGCTTCTGGTTGCCTTGTCAGTTTATCCATGTCTGTTTCTCCCCATTCTGGTGTCATGTCAAAGGGGTTTTTGAAGAAGCTCAATGGATCCATGTCTGTTTCTCCCCATTGTGTCATGGGACCACGGCCGAGTCATAATCACAAGTCCCTTTATGTGAGGCACCTCAACCCAGGCCGTAAACAGTAACAGAAGAAAAACACGGTTATTATGATTGACTTATCAATGGCCCCAGAGGGGCACATCATACTTTTCATTCACATAAATAACTTACTCTACCAGGTCTAGGATGGCGTGCCTGAATTGCCATTTTTTGCGCGTGGCCATTATAATAACGGCTCATTACAGATCTAGGCAGTCCCAAATACCACCAAGCTGTGCTACTGAACGTTCGCTAGCTGCGACATCGCCACGCTTTGTCCTCCAATCACTCCGCCCGCCGGCCTATTGAAACGCTCTCCCTCCCTGTTCCCATATTCACTGCACTACTGAGCGGGGGGTAATTGTATCTCACTTCAGCCATTCATCCCGTCGTCTCGTCTGTAAAGTGCCTGTTGGGTGGCGGGAGTCGCGGAGCCGGCCGGTGATTGAGTGATTGTTTACGCAGGCTGTAAGCGCTCTGATTAGATCGGCGGGCCACAGAGTCTGCCGGGTAATTAACAGAGTGTTCTCATGCTAATGGCTTCCCTCACTACGGAGGTGCTCTCCCACACCGCAGCCAGGCCACTCAGCGGTCCTCCTCTGCCCCACGTTACTCTACCTGTGTGAGGTCTCCGTTACTCTACCTGTGTGAGGTCCCCGTTACTCTACCTGTGTGAGGTCTTCGTTATTCTACCTGTGTGAGGTCTCCATTACTCTACCTGTGTGAGGTTTCCGTTACTCTACCTATGTGAGGTCTCCGTTATACCTGTGTGAGGTCTCCGTTACTCTACCTGTGTGAGGTCCCCGTGACTCTACCTGTGTGCCTGCGTCGAGGTCTGACCCTAGATCCTCGTCCTAGATCAGCGTCTTCTGGGTGATCCTCTCATTGAACCGGGTACTCTCCTAAGCACGGTGTAGAGTCCAACTTCTCATCACTTCATTTTTGTATGTGAGTAATCCGTGTGTGGGTGGTAATAAACTTAGCTCGTCAACAGTGTGCTTTGGTCAGTTGATCAGGCATGTGTCTGGTCTACTCTGTGGCCGTTGTTGACTGTCCTGTAACCCATTGGGTCTTCTGCAATCTGTTCGTCCATGAGGCAAGCATTACACCATGCGCTCTGCAAGGGAAGGCTAAGACTAAGCCCACTGCTCTCACGTGAGCGTTTCATGTCGCCCCGTTTGGTTAACACCGATCTTACAATGCTTCTTTTGGATGCTCTATGGCGCAAGTTGTTGTCAAGAAGCACCCGACGAATCGTCTCCTTTTTTATGTTTTTTTTCCTTTCCCCACTGAACAGAGATGGAGGAAGAAGTGAGATGTCATGGTGAAAGAAAAGTTTGATTGGAGGCCATGTTTTTTAATCAGCTTCTGTGAATAAACCGTTCCGGATGAACGGGAGGTATTAGCAGAGTGCTGACGCTAGCGTAGCTCTGCTCCGTTCAAGCACCCAAATGTGTTTACCTTCCTACCCCCCGTGCTATTGGCTAAACCCCCCCAGCCGTCACAGGTCTGCCACAGGTTATGGAAACCCAGAGCTGCTTCAACTCGATGACTCTGCCTTCTTTCTTCTTCTTCGTCATATGGGTTGCATTTGTCCCCCAGGCCACTCCCAGGGATGTGGAGCGAGGCGTGCAGGGGGACTGGATTTAAATCACCGGGATGAGGCACGGCCGGGGCTGGGAGAGAGGAGTTGTGGGGAGGACAGACGCAGTTCTCCGTTTCGATAATAAATTACCTGGCCATTGATCTGCGGTGTGTTCCCTCGCGAACAATCATCTGGCCCCAAGCGGATCGTCATCAAAGCTACCTAAAGATACTTGAAGCACGCACACACACACACAAACACACACACACACACACACACTAAATGCATGGACTGACATCTCTTTACTCGTAGGCCAATGTTTAATCATACTGTCAAGTGTCTGCTGTCTAAATTCTAGAGGCACATTTCTGCATAAATTGGCGTCCTTATTTCTGAGGCATGTTTTTACATACATACAGTGGATAAATGATATGGGATCCAACACGACATTAGGGGGAAGTATCCCTTTAAGGTCTGCCATTGGCCTGATGTGCTCTGAGCAGTTTTCATGCCAAATACAAGCACGTGGTGGTGAAGGCAGGGTGTAATGTGTCCGTGTCCAGGGCAGGCCAGTTCCTCTGAGCAGACTTGGATAGCAGGGAGAGGAGGGAGGAGAGCAGCTGGAGAATGCGAGCGGACCACGGCCATTGTGGCTCCACGGTTGAAAAAACAACAACCTTCCTTTAGAAAACGCTGGATCATGCTCTGGATCTACCCAGGCACGCCAGACTCTGAAGCTGTCTGTCACGCAGTGCACACAAAACAAAAGGAGAGAGAGAGAGGAGGGGGGTATGGCATGTTGTGTGTTCCCCATTTACTCCACGCAGAGGAAGTGGAATGAATTATTAGTTGTTCCACAGAGAGGGAAGCAGCCATCTGAGGTGAGAGGAAATGGTAAATCGGGTCAGAAAGAGTTGAGGTGATAATGAAGGCTCTTTTTCTCTCTCTTTCCCTGTCTCCCTCCCCCGTTCACTCTCTCTGTCTCGCTCTCTCCTTCTTTCTTTTTTTCCTCTGCCTGTTCACTTTCTCCTTCCCCTGAGCATCAACATACTCTATTATGCAAACGAACACAAACAAACGCACACACACACACACACACACACAAACGCGCGGCATGCACGACGAGCAGATAAAGAAAGGTTCACTCAGAGGGGCAGCTGTGTAATGACAGCCGTGGTGAGGAGGACTGTGTGAGAACCGGGACCACTAGGCTGTGTGGGAGGGAAGGACTGCTATCTCTGTGCCCAGCACACTCAGTAGAACAGCAACACACACACACACACACACACACACACACACACACACAAACCTTTTATATCTCTCTCTCTCTCTCCATTAGTAGAGCACGTCCTTTGTTCTAACAGTGGCTTGTTCTGCCTCACTAGTCAATGACTACTTTCAAGATACTTTTTCCCATCCCGTTCTTTCCTCACAACATTTTCCCGCAAAGCCTTTTCTTTAAGGACATCCATTTGGTTGACAAAAGTTTGCCGGCCTCTTTCATTCGCCCGGCGTTGACCCCTTGTGTGGGTCAGCGTGTGTGATCATTCTCTGAAACTACACATACCTCTTATCTAAAGAAGTGTCCTGCGGGCCGCTAGAGTAGGTGCTAACAAGTCGACACACAGCCACACACACACACACACACACGCTCACACACACACACACACACACACACACACACACACACGCACAAACCAGGAGCAAGGGTGAAGGTGGGCTCTCCCTCAATTATCGCACCGTGCTGTACAATGGCGCCTCGCTCCCCCCGGAGTCTAGACTGAGTCAAATTATCTCCCTTTGTAATGGAGATTAACCTCTCTTAAAACTCCTAGTTAGCCTACTTAACATTGCGTTTTCAAACTGGGCCACGTGTTAGAGCCCGCGCACCCCCTCCCTCCATCCTGAGCTGAATGAGAGATCCCAGCACGCGCGCCCCATGCCCATATATGGAGCCACTACTACCGGAGGATCATTTGCATAGCGCGTGCACATGAATTATTCATGGGGTGTTTGCCTCACCAATTAACAGGAGCAGGACCCCGCTATTGACAAGGCTGAACATCTGGGAGACCCGGACATTGGGCCGCCGACGGGAGCAAACCGAGGGGAGAGGCCCCGGTAAACCCCCCCAACCCCCACCCCCCATCCCCCCTGGAGCTGTCTCATCACAGCCTCCCCCCTCGTCCTGTGACACCCTATCACTGGTGGGATGTCTGGGTGCCAGCCACGCCCAGCCAATCCTGGAACGGCAGCGTGTCTCTGGCGGGCTCCAGTGGGAGGGGCTGGGGATGAAGGGGCTCTCAACACACAGACCAGTCTACAGTGGAACTATGTTCAACAGTCCCCCCCCTGGCTCTGGTAGAGCTATCAACGGCCCTTCCAGGGTTTCTGTCAACATTTCGTGTGTGTGTGTGTGTGTGTGTGTGTGTTACTACCTGTACTGCTCTCGCTCACCCATCTGTCGGAAGTGGCTTCACCCTTTCATGTGAGTGGCTGTTAGGGAAGGCTGGGTAGCAGCGCCCCCCCCCCCCCCCCCCCGTTTCTCGCTGGAACACCTGCAGCGAAGCTTCCTGTTATTCTGGAGGTGTGGAAACCTTTACTCCCTGGGACGTAGCATCTGTATATATGTGTATGTCAGTCATCTATCTGTTTGAATGAATGCCTGTCTGTCTGTCTGTCTGTCTGTCTGACGCACCGCGACTGTCTCCCTGTGTCTGTAACCCCTCTGACTCTCTCTGTCTGCTTTACTGTGTGACTAAAGGTCTGGCTGTCTGATCCTCTCACTGACTCACGCCTCTCCTCTCCTCTCCTCTCCTCTCCTCTCCCTGCTTCCGCTCCTTTTTCATCATCTTCAGACACAGCACTCCCTCTTTTCTTCTCTCTCCCTCCCTCCCATGAGGCTCACCCCTCCCTACATCGAACCAGTTCCATCGCCAGTCTCCTTTCCCCCTCTTCTGACACCAAAGAGTTTTCACTTTTGGCAAAAACATCCCCCTCCAGCTTCTCTCCAGCTTCTCTCCTCCTCCCCTCTCTCTCCATGCCATCCCTATCATTTCTTTTTGCCCTGGCTTTAGGAGCGGGCTCTAATTTGTCTGCTCCCCGCGGTGGTGGTGGTGGTGGTGGAGCGGGGCCTGGGTGTGTACCAGGGCCTCCTCCCACCCTGCGCTCCTGATCCAGTATTCCCTGTGTGGTGGAGCGGGGCCTGGGTGTGTACCAGGGCCTCCTCCCTCCCTGCTCTCCTGATCCAGTATTCCCTGTGTGGTGGAGCGGGGCCTGGGTGTGTACCAGGGCCTCCTCCCACCCTGCGCTCCTGATCCAGTATTCCCTGTGTGGTGGAGCCGAGAGACACCATGAGAGGACCGTGGCAGGAAGTGACACCTCTTTGTTACCTGTAATCTTTTTGCCTCTCTTCTCTCTCTCTCTCTCTCTCTCTCTCTCTCTCTCTCTCTCTCTCTCTCTCTCTCTCTCTCTCTCTCTCTCTCTCTCTCTCTCTCTCTCTCTCTCTCACTCTCTCTCTCTCTCTCTCTCTCTCTCTCTCTCTCTCTCTCTCTCTGTCTCTCTCTCTCTCTCTCTCTCTCACTCTCTCATATCTTTCTCTCTCTCTCTCTCTCTCTCTCTCTCTCTCTCTCTCTCTCTCTGTCTCTCTCTCTCTCTCTCTCTCTCTCTCTCTCTCTCTCTCTCTCTCTCTCTCTCTCACTCTCTCTCTCTCTCTCTCTCTCTCTCTCTCTCTCTCTCTCTCTCTCTCTCTCTCTCTCTCTCTCTCTCTCTCTCTGTCTGCGCCTCTCTCTCTCACTCTCTCTCTCTCTCGCTCACTCTCTCACTCTCTTCTCTCTCTCTCTCTCTCTCTCTCTCTCTCACTTCTCTCTCTCTCTCTCTCTCTCTCTCTCTCTCTCTCTCTCTCTCTCTCTCTCTCTCTCTCTCTCTGTCTTCTCTCTCTCTCTTTCTCTTTCTCTCTCTTCACACCTCGAGGTGTTTGTTCTTCACTGAGTAGTCAGAGTCTGAGGCGGCGCTCCAGTGGAGCATGCCTGCCTGCCGCCTGGGACAAAGTCTAGCTCAGCGGTGCACAGTGCCGCCCAGGGCACTGTGCTCTTATCACTCTCTCTATCTGCCCCTCTGGCTTTTCCTCATTCCTGCTTTATCTCACTGTCTCCCGACTTCCATTAAGTAGAATGTCTCCTTCTCTGCTAAAGCCCCCCCCCCCCCCCCCCCCACGTGTGTTTTACAGTACGCTGGCTCTCTCATGAAGGCAGTCACTCAGAAATAATACCACCAACTTCCTGGATGGAGTAAGGGAGCGAGGTTTTTGACGGATTCCACAAGCTCACCAAAAGTGCTGCCGTTAGAGGGACAAGAGAATAGCCCATTCATTAGAGCCAGCAGGCACTGACTAGGAACACACACACACACACACACACACACACACACACACACGCCGACAGGCTTACTCAGAGGAGGCGTACCTCTGCGAGTATGTCAGTGGGTTTCGTAGAGAACAGGCTGAACTTTTTAAAACTTTTTTTAAGCGCCGTCATGAGACCCCTGTCTTGTGGTGTTTGCTGGGGTCCTGAGTCCAGTCAGGACGGTGTCTCTGACATCTGGACGGGCCTGGCCAGGAGACACACACACACACACACACACACACACACACACACACACATACACGGGCCCTTTGTTTGGCTTTTCACAGCCGTCCTCCTCCCCATTGTTTGGGCCCGGCTCTTAACGCCAAGAACACCGCTTCCGTTTTGAAGAGCCACTCGAAAAAAAGGCTGTTTGTCAGATTCCATTCCGCTGAGCGGGCCGCGTGGAGAATGTCTCGCCTCGGAGGACGCTGTGGAGGAATGGCTCTGCCAGTGGTTTGTGTGGTGAACCACAGCCAGTCCCACCCGGGCAGTGTGTGTGTGTGTGGGGGGGGGGGGGGTCTAAGGTGGGGGGTCTGACTTTGGTTTGCGTCCCAGGTGAGTTCCCGCTCGGCAGCGGAAGCGCCTGGCTCTCCCACCACGGCAGACCCGCATAGCAACAAGGCCCTGTCTCTAACCCTCCTCCGGCCCCCACAGCTCTGTTATGTTCCAGACACGCATTAGAATGTCCCACACATTCACGGCCTCATGATCTGTATCTCCGTGCGGCGCCTCCGTCCGTGCTCCACACCTCTGCTGCAAATGTTACCTTGTCAATCGGAGAGAGAGAGAGAGAGAGAGAGAGAGAGAGAATGCAAAAAACGAGCGCTGCTGTTGCTACTCCTGAGGATCTCCAGGCACGATAACCTTAGCGAGTGAACTGCAAATGCCACCTAGGCGAGCTTGCTGGTCACGTGGCGGGCGGGCTGGCGGGCGGGCGGGCTGGCGGGCGGGCGGGCATGGCCCTCCACAGGGGCTGAGCCCTGTGACACTGGGGCTGGGCGGACATGCTGGCTGAATGAGAATGAGTCAGCGCGGGGACACTCAGGTGTGCTCTGCCACAAAGACGCAACCGAGAAAAGAACCAGGGGACGATGTGGGATGGGGCCCTGCTGTTACAGGGGCCCGCCTGTATTTACTGAACCAGGGGACGATGTGGGATGGGACTCTGCTGCTGTTACAGGGGCCCGCCTGTATTTACTGCACCGTGCATTTTGTCTGAAAAAGGACTGTCTCTGTCTGCACTCGTCAACAGGATGTGGCAATTAGCAGCTCGCTGATGTCTGCTCGGGGTCAATAATAAACTAGTGAGCCCCACCACAGCGGGCTGCCTCGTCGTTTTTAGCCTGGCTAGATCTGCTGTTGTCCTCTCTAGCAGTACATTGCAGACGCGTTGTTTTACAGCCAGAACGTGACTGTTGGCAGGTGCATTTGCAGCCTAACAACACAACCGAAAGGCACATAAATTAAACAAGGTGCGTACAGGAAGATCGCTCATGCGCTCGCCGTTGACTGAGAGCGTTTGCACAAAAGGGTAAACGCTAAACAATACGGACGGCCTTTGAGGGCTCTGGTTCAGGGTCTGGAATGTGTTTGGTGCAGGAAGTGGTGCAGCACGCGAATGAGAGACGACGTCTTTTCACTTATCGGGCCCGTTTCCTGTTTCCCTGGTCGAGGCCAGCCACTCCGAGGGGAATCTGTTTGTCCTCCGAAGGTCTTGTCGGGACGAACACGGCGTTCCCTTTCGCTCGGGCTCTTGTCGCCATGGTCACGGCCGCTTGATAACGCAGTGAGATGTGAGGGGATGTGTGAGCTGGATGTGTGAGCTGGACGTGTGAGCTGGACGTGTGAGCTGGATGCTGGCGAGGTGATGTCGCCATATGAAGCTGTGAGGGAGGCCTCCGTTAGTGCCTTGCTGTTACTGTGTTGTATTGTGTGGAGACTGCAGGCCTATCCATCTCCCTATAACCCCTCCAGTCTAACGACTGAGTTTATTGGAAAACACCACGCTTGTCATGTTTCTTTCCTACTTATTAGGTCTGGGCTCAGTTCATGTGAATTCAATAAGCACCCCACATCTTCTTAATTTTCCGTTTTACAATGCTTGTAATCAAGATCTAATTTTCAACACGTTGCACTGCGAGTACTGCGAGGGCTATCTGATGGCTTCCTCTTCACGCAGTACAGACAACGTTCTCCCCAATATTCTTACATGAACAAGCATTGAATAATTAATCTTCAGCTGCTTCTCCTACGCCCGAATCTCTGCTGTCCAGCCAGTCAGCCAGCCAGCCAACCAGCCACTTAGCCAGCCAGCTAATCAGCCGGCTAGCGTCTCCGTGGCGTTGTACTTTGGCCTGCAGTACCCTGAGACACGGCCCTCTGTGCCGGGCGTCTTATCGGAGCCGGGGAGACAGTCGTCCGTCTCCTGGTGGCAGCCTCAGGAGCTCCAGTCAGACTGATAAGCCCCTGGCTGGCCCTAATCACACTCACTCTATAGGGGGAGGAAATGGGGAGGCTGCCAGTCATTCACCAGGAAATGAAAGATTCCAACAATGATGCTTCTCAAAGGTCTAATTAGCATGTACGGCGCAAAGTCACCTACTAAGCTCTGAGTTATATTTGTTTGAAAAGGTAACACAGTTATTGTAATATTTTTTTTATGTAAGAAGATTCATAATTCATGGTTTCTGCCTATGCTGTTGTTGTTAGGAAAGGCTCCGTTGGGGGGTAGCTGAGATATCAAGCCATGCTAGAGTGGGAATGTGGGGGCCTCTTCCCTTGGGAAAAATAATAGAGAGATAATTACAGTCCCACTATAATATCAATATTCAATCAATATTCTTACATTTTTCCCCTCTCCTGTCTTTTGCAGTTCCTGTGTCTGAAGAACATCCGGACCTTCCTGAAGGTGTGCCACGACAAGTTTGCCCTGCGCAACAGCGAACTCTTTGACCCCTTTGACCTGTTCGACGTCAGAGACTTTGGCAAGGTAAGGCTGTTTCAACTTTTGACCGAGTTCAGATGGGCATCTTTGGCTCAGAGTGCGTTCCTCAGCCGTCACCAAGTGTTCTGTGATAAGATAGTGTCGAAGAGAATGTACACGGGTGTTCTTGAACAAGGAAGCCATTGTTCTCTGTGAGACCATGCTAGCCATACTGTCTCTGCTGGACTCGGAGGCAGAGCAGGAAACATCAATAACACCTTCTGCCAACCAGGGGAGCCACTTTGGAACGCGTGCTTGGATCTGCCCTCATATCATCAAAAGGGATTGTGTGTGTGTGTGTGTGTGTGTGTGTGTGTGTGTGTGTGTGTGTGTGTGTGTGTGTGTGTGTGTGTGTGTGTGTGTGTAACACAGTTCACTGCTGCGGTGCACTGTGGACTTGCATTGGATTGCCGTTGCCAGATGAACATGTGGTGCAACACTTCAGGGTCAGCACATTGGACTCGTGTCACTGACTGACTAGAGTTAAAACGGAGCTATATGTTTCACGCCACTGTGTAATATACTCTATGATCTGTGTGTGTGTGTGTGTGTGTGTGTGTGTGTGTGTGTGTGTGTGTGTGTGTGTGTGTGTGTGTGTGTGTGTGTGTGTGTGTGTGTGTGGGTAGACGTTGGCGCGTCACTGTGTGTTTGCGCGTGCACTCCTGTGTGTGTGTGTGGTGTGTGTTCGTTCAGCAGAAGAACGGTCAGGGTGATGTTGAGTTTTGGAGGCTAGGCGATGGGGGAGGGGGACGGGGAAGGCGGGGTTCTGCGTTGGAACTATAACCCGACGCTGGCACACTCTGCTGGGGCCGCAGCTCGCACTCAAAAGCCCCCCCGGTTGCTGTGCACTTCCCCTCGCTGGCCCAGAGGTGTCAGAGTGTGTGTGATCCAAAGCCCATTACTGTGTTCCCTCTCACTTTGTTTCCAATCTGTCTCTCCCTCTTACACTGCATTAGAGACAGAGAGAGAGAAAGAGAGAGAGCGTGTGTGTGTGTGTGTGTGTGTGTGTGCGTGCGTGTGCGTGTGTGTGTGTGTGTGTGTGTTCTGGGGCGGGTGACGTCGGGGTGTTGCCAGGCTAGTGGGTTGGAATGACTTGATGCTATTAAAGCAGAGCTGGTTAATGCTGCGCTGGGCTCCTCACCAGGATCCGGTTGGCCTGCTCCACTCTTCTGGTTGGATGGCAGATAGGCTTCACGCAGAGTGGAGAACTTGTTGTATTAGATCAGCGATACGGCGCGTCGTTGATCATCATTAATGGGAATTCAGCCGTGCCGGCGCTGTCACGCGGAGCGCTGGGGTTTCCATTGACATTTGATCCTCATCTTTTACAGAGAAGGACATGACAGTGTGTAAGGAATGGGTAAGAGACACTGAGGGAGAGGCAGCAGAGACACACACACACACACACACACACACACACACACACACACACACACACTCAGAGGGAGGGCCAGTGTTTGGCAGTTTGTAGATAAACCACACTACAATTTCTCAGTCAATATTAAAATTCGGCGCCAGTCAGAATCAATCACATAGACCCTCCACATGTCAATTTGGAAATTGCGTTTCCGTGGTCTCTAAGGGGGCTAGCTTGTCTCCCCATTGATTTTCCATTAGGGCCCGGCGTCACATTATAATATATTGAAGTGAGCAGATCCCCTTTAATGCGGTATACATATAAAGCGTGTGTGTGTGTGACTCGTAAACAAAGGTTGTAAGAGGAGGCGGTGTTTCTCGGTGTTGGACCAGCGAGCCTCCTTCTGAAGTCCTCGGCGCTCCCGTTTCTACTCGCCTGGCTTCCCCTCAGTGAAAAGCCTCTCTGACTGCTCCTGGTTTGTTCAACAATAGACTCCTCTGCCTTTGTGTTCTCTTCTGGAACGTTCAGGGCTTCACGGCGCTCACTGTTCACCCAGACGTCCCTGCTGCCCTGCTTCCCTGCGGAGGGAGGGACAGCGCAAAGGAGAAGGAAACGAGAACGGAACAGGAAAACACGGAACCCCGGGAAATGGCTGTGTTGATGTCGGAGCCGTAATGGCCGCCGGTGCGTCGCGTCGTAGACGTGTTAACTGTCGTCCTCCCCCTCTCCTGTCCCATCTCTCCTTTCTTAAGCCTGTCGTCTTTTGCCAGTCGTCCCCTCACAATGGCTGGGTCTACCTGTCGGGGCACGCCAAGTCTCCGAGCTGGGATGGAGGGAGGCAGGGTGGGATGGAGGGAGGGAGAGGGGGAGGGAGAGGCGGACGGAGAGGCTGCAGTCACACACGTGGGATGGAATGAAACTGGCGTGGTTGGGGAGGAGATTGCCTCGGCATCCATTAACATTAATCTGGACCGCTGTCCGTCCTGCCTCCATAGTGTCTGTCAAGCAGGGGGTTCAGCAGAGTTCACCTCCCCTGGCCTCCAGTCCTCCTCTCCCCGTCTAATGATGCCCTCTCCTGGGTCATAGACGGGGGTACCGGGGGGCGCTGGGCCCGGCTCTGGAGCAAATAATTGCCCCCTCAGACCCTCACCACCTCGCCTCCCTCTCCTCCCTCCCTCCCTCCTTCCTCCTCAGTGCCCCTGGTTCTCCTCTGGCAGATTTAGCAACAGATGGACCCCTCCAGCCCCGCTCCATTTCCTCCACCTCTGCTCGTCCCTGCCACACACATCGGCTTCCAGTGACCCCCCCCCCCCACCGCCTGCACCACCTCCTCCACCAGTCCTCCACGCTGCACGCCTGCACCCCCCACCAGTCGCTGCCCCCACCCCTGGGGAGAGGACATCTCAATCCAAGCAGAAGGACCCATAACACACCCCCCCCCCCTTCCGCTGTCTCCGTACCCCCTCCGTCATTACAAATTCATTATGACATCATTAGAGCATTGGATACTGCTTATTACAGCAGGCCCAGGAGAACGCTTCAGTTTAAACGCCTCTCCTCCATCCCAACCCGACAGCCCCCGTTTCAACCCTCCTTATCCCCACACACGCACACACACGCACACACACACACACACACACACATGCACGCACACACGCGCGCGCGCGCACCCTCCCGTCTCACCTCCTTTATAATTAGCCATCCAAAGGAACATGGCTGTCATTTAAATGAACATAGCAATCAGTTTATTGGGCTGTTACCCCGATTAGCATAACGAGCTTGCACCTGTTAACCATTGCTCAGCATCGGGCTGATTCGCTGTCACCGACATGAGGCCCGAGGAGGAAGGAAGTCTTCAGGAAGATGACAGACTTGTCGGCTTCATTAGGAGCGTCGACATAATTGATCTGAAAACGTTCCCCGTGTCGCGTCTCTCTGCCTGTCGGCTGAGCTGATTTTTTCGAGTCACGACCGACTGATTTTTAGGAAGGCGGTTTGGCGTTCGCCTCGGTGAGCAGTGAGGCCCCGCGCTGAGTCAAGGTGATCGGGTGCGCTTTCGGAAGAAAACATTCGTCGACAACGCGGAGAAAGGTCTCTCGTGAGCCGGACCTCGTTGACGAGACCCCAGGTGAACCAGTCGCTGGACTGCAGCGGTTTTGGAGGAAGGTCCGACGGACGTCCCCCACTTAGCATCCACATCAAAGTCACACGCAAGGAGAAGTGTTTACCAAGGCTCAGGACTGTTGATATTGGTGGCTGTTTCATCTCTGGTTGCCATGGCAGTGTAGGTGGGTGAGGCTGCCAGAGGAGAGAGGGAAAGGGGGGGGGGGGCATTTGATAAAATGGTAAACAGGAGGCAGGAGTGTGGCAGAGAGAAAACGCGTGCGTGCGTGCGTGCGTGCGTGCGTGCGTGTGTGCAATTCCCCAGAGTGCACTACGGGATGGGGATGCAGCGCGCGGACACTGTTTCTCCCTGATTTCATTTGGACAAACTGCATCCTTTCAGCCGTGATTCCCCCTTCCCTGGCGTTCCTCGGATCTCACTCTCTCTCTCTCTCTCTCTCTCTCTCTCTCCTCCCGCCCACAGCCGCCGTGTGCTGTGATAACACCCAGTCAATTGTGGGCCCCATTGTGTTGAGATAGGGAGATTACCAGTGGAGGAAGGCAGGGGAGGGTCTCTCTCTCTCTCTCTCTCTCTCTCTCTCTCTCACTAAAACTTTCTGTATTTCGTGCTCTGTCTCCATCTCTCCCACTCTGGTTATCTTCTCTCTCTCTCTCTCTCTCCCCCCTCCCTCTCTCTCTCTTTGTGTTTGCTCTCCCTGCGCCTCCTCTCTCCCTCTCTCTTTGTGTTTGCTCTCTCTCTCTCTCTCTCTCTCTCTCTCTCTCTCTCTCTCTCTCTCTCTCTCTCTCTCTCTCTCTCTCTCTCTCTCTCTCTCTCTCTCTCTCTCTCTCTCTCTCTGCCTCTGTTGCTGTGTCGCCTCCGTACGCTGAACCCTGCCCCGCTCATTCCCTCCTCGTGGCCGTGTGGCCGTGCGGCGCCACTGAAAATAGCTGGTTGCTTAGTAGCGTCCCCGCCCAGTGCCGGCGGGCCGCGGAGCGTGACGGTCCAGCTGGCTGCTGCATGAAGAGCTAGACCTCCAGCTCAGCCCTCCTCCTCCTCTGGGCCCTTTGGCCTGAAGCCTGGCCCTCCGTCACCCCCCCTGAAGACTCTCTTTCCCTTTGTATCTCTCTTTCTCAATGCGACTCGCTCTGGTTCCCTCTCTCTCTCCTTTTGTTTACCCCCCTTTCACTGGCAGCCCAGCCGCCCGTTGAGAAACGTTGTGCGTTCGTCAACCTTCCGAGCCAAGTGGAGGGAGTGGGTTTTCATGTTCACTGTGAAGGCGAGCGCGCCTCGGTGCTGGAGCTGACGGCGTCGCGGGCCTAGTTCATTATCTTGACGGGCTAAGTGGTCGCCCGAGCGCTTGCTTGCATCTGTTCCATCGATTGGCCATGTATCAGTGTCTCTGTCAATATGGAGGCCGAGTCACTGCGTGTCAGAGTCAACGAGAGTCGCCAGTGAAGAGAGAGAGAGAAACAGAGACGGAGCGAGGAAGAGAGCTACAAAGAGAGAGATTCTTAAGGGAGGGGTGAGCAGTGAGTGACCCGGGGGGCGTGGGGGTCAACAGGGGTCGCCTGGCCGGGGTCGACGGCTCAGCGTCCATTAGTGAGCGCGTCGTCACGGCACAGCCTGCTGGGCCCCGTCCAGGCCTGTTGGTGGCTCGAGGTCAGGGGTGTTCTAACGCTCGCCGTGTCACTCCAAACCTCTCTCTCTGTTCTCACGCCCCGCCCGCCCGTGCATTCTGTAGCCACGGAAACAGGCTCCCGTTTCACATGTCCCTCCTCCAGCAGTACGCAGTCTCTCCCAGCACGCTCTGCGACGCTAACAGGTGGACAGACATCTCAGTGCCCAAGTAGGTAACCCCACCCGCCTCCCCTGTCCTCTCTCCTCTCTGTCCCTGTCCATCAGCCCCCCCCCCCAGCATGTTTTTACATAAAGCTGCCAAGACAATCAATAATTCATTCCAAATGCCCCACTCCTGATGATAATTCTCCTCTATGAATTATAAATGGGGAGTTATTCCCTCTCTCCCTCCGTGAGGACCCCCCCCCCCCTGCCTGGCTCACTGCAGCCTCATTAGTCCTCTGCTTGTTACCGCTGCATCCGCGGCAACAGGTGGTTGCCGTGTGACGGGCTATAGTCGGGCAGACGGTGCCCGGGGGGGGGGGGGGGGGCTCAGCGGTGTCTCTGGATGTGCCTTCACTGTAGGCTTATATCACAAAGAGAAGCCCGTGGAGGGTGGACCGCTCTGTGTGTGAGCTGAGCCGGGGAAGGTGTGGCTGGGCTGAATGTGTGGCTGGGACAGGGTGGACGTTGGAAGGCGGCAGCGCGGCAGTCCTCACGTCCTGCTGACAGACTGTCAAGTCATACACACCCCACCCCCCACCTGTGACCTCCTCCTTCACATCCCCGTTCCTACAATCCCTTTTTATATTAGATTCACCAGACAAAACAAAAAAACAATATTTCTCTAAATCACGAGAAGCTTTCTCTCTGAAATGGTCTTATCTAAATCTATCTCTGTTTCATCCCCCCTCCCCAAGTTCTCTCTATTCTTTTTTTTTCTTCATCCTGGCAACAATCAGCAACTGCAGCCATTTAAATGTGCCAGGAGTGAAATGGGGTAGAAAAAATGATGAGCTGTATAAAAGGCGTTTATTGTTCTGCAGAGTCTCTCTCTATAGTCCCACAGTCCTATTATTGTCGCAGTAATTGCCTTCCTTTGTGTTGTGAACGTGACTTTTACTGTGTGCTGGCCAGACAGACAGGCAGACAGGTGTATAGACAGGCAGGCAGGCAGACAGACAGACTGGTATATAGACAGGCAGACAGGTGTATAGACAGGCAGGCAGGCAGACAGGTGTATAGACAGGCAGGCAGACAGACAGACAGGTGTATAGACAGGCAGACAGGTGTATAGACAGGCAGGCAGACAGACAGACAGGTGTATAGACAGGCAGACAGGTGTATAGACAGGCAGACAGGTGTATAGACAGGCAGACAGGTGTATAGACAGGCAGGCAGACAGACAGACAGGTGTATAGACAGGCAGACAGGTGTATAGACAGGCAGACAGGTGTATAGACAGGCAGACAGGTGTATAGACAGGCAGGCAGACAGACAGACTGGTATATAGACAGGCAGACAGGCAGGTGTATAGACAGGCAGAAAGTACAGACAGGCAAGCAGGCAGGCAGGCAGACAGGTGTATAGACAGACAGGCAGACAGGTGTACAGACAGACAGGCATGTGTATAGACAGGCAGACATTCAGAAAGTACAGACAGGCAGACAGGTGTATAGACAGGCAGACAGATGTATAGACAGGCAGACAGGTGTATAGACAGGCAGACAGGTGTATAGACAGGCAGACAGATGTATAGACAGGCAGACAGGCAGAAAGATGTATAGACAGGCAGATAGGCAGAAAGTACAGACAGGCAGACAGGTGTGTTGACAGGCAGACAGATGTATAGACAGGCAGACAGGTGTATAGACAGGCAGACAGATGTATAGACAGGCAGACAGGTGTATAGACAGGCAGACAGATGTATAGACAGGCAGACAGATGTATAGACAGGCAGACAGGCAGAAAGTACAGACAGGCAGACAGGTGTGTTGACAGGCAGACAGATGTGCAGACAGGTGTATAGACAGGCAGACAGATGTATAGACAGGCAGACAGGTGTATAGACAGGCAGACAGATGTATAGACAGGCAGACAGGTGTATAGACAGGCAGACAGGTGTATAGACAGGCAGGCAGACAGACAGAAAGTACAGACAGGCAGACAGGTGTACAGACAGGCAGACAGGTGTACAGACAGGCAGCAGGTGAGATGTAGCAGGTCCATGTCCTCCTGTCCTGCCAGGCCAGTGTGACCTCGTCTCCGGACGGGGGCGGGGCCTCTGGGGAACAGCGGGGGTAAAGAGGGGGCTTCAGGGAGGCGGCCCCCACAGGGAGAGGAGCCGCCCCTGGAGCTCCACGCTGGCAGCGGGGGCTCTCATTATTTCCTGCTCCCTCCTTCCTCGGCCCCACAGGCGCCGCGGTGATGGACAGGTACATTCTCCCGGGAATCACAGGCATGAAATGGGAAGGGAAACACCAAATGGGGAACCTGTCCTCTTTCATTTTTCATCAAAAATAAAGGCATTCCCTTTTTTCCCTGTATGCAGTTTAATGGCGACGGCGCTTGCTCGTTAATCATTGTGTTTGGAGCCTCTGAAGTCCTCGGGCCCTTTGATGGCTGTGTCAGCGCGCCTCGGAGAGTCTGCTCAACCTCACAGCCCTCCAATTGACCCTTCACCGTCAACACTTTGGATTTGTTTTAGGGGAATCCATTCCCACCCAGGCCTACACTTTGTTTTAAAAAACAAAAAATAAAGTCAAAGTGCTGGCAGGCAGTAAGTGAAATGGCAGTGCAGTTGAGCTGGCTTATTAAAACGAAAATTCAAATTTGACAAATGGTGGCTCAGGGGTAAGCCGCTTTCTGACAAACAGTGTTATCGTCCTGGAGTAATGAAAGGGCACGTTGTGTCACACAAGGTGAACTGACCTCTCCTCCGCTCTGTCGGCTCCCTCATTGGCCGTCTACTAACCCCCCGGAGAGAGTCTGACAGCCAATTAGCCGGTCTGCCGGAAGTTTGCCCGGGTTGTCTCGATATCATTGGCTGAGTGTGCACATTAAGACGATGACTCAGCCCACCGCCTCACCTCGGGAGCTCTCCCGCCGCAACTGGAACCCAGGCATTCCCTAATACCCAAATCCTTTCCCCTAAAAAAATCCCCCAATCCCTCACGACCCAAAAAATAGAACATCTACTCTGGGATGAAATGTCTCAAGCAAATTGAATACATCAGCATAATGACAAGAGATGGCTCATCTGGTTGAACATTGTCAGCCAGGCAGGGGCGTTAAACCAGGATGCAGTAACCCTGTTAGAGGAGGCAGTCATTTCAATACCTTTGGATTACGATACCATGTGTGACGGCCATAAAATGTGCCATTACTTTTATACCACCCCGTCAAAAGTACAGCTCCACCGAGCTGACCTGACACAGTATCCCTCTGTCTCTTTTTATCTATTTTGATCTCCTTTTCTCTCTCTCCATCTCTCTCTCTCTCTCTCTCTCTCTCTCTCTCTCTCTCTCTCTCTCTCTCTCTCTCTCTCTCTCTCCCTCTCTCTCCCTCCCTCCCTCTCTCTCTCTGGATGGGCGGCAGCTCCAGACTCCGGCTATCAACGGGCTGTAAAATGGAGATGAGTGTGGATGCGTGACATGGTCCTCCATTAGCCGTGGGCAGGCTGCTGGGGAGCCGTGGTAAACACCAGAGCCATGCCGCCCAGGGGCTGTGAGAGAGCCCAGCCCCGATCCACTGCCCTTTAAAGAGCTGCCATTTGTTGACTTCCTCCCCCTCCTCCTCCTCCTCCTCCTTCTCATCCTTCTCTTCCGCCTCTAAACCGTCTCCCTGTGAGTCTTCAGCAGCAGGTGGTGTGAACGCTCAATATCCCCCCGCTGCCTTGCACTCCCTCCTTACCTCTACGTCTCCCTCTGTTTTTCGCCATCCGTCCGTCCGTCGTCCCCCCCCCACCCCTCCCCGCGGCGCGGCGGTGGAGAGATAGGATTTGACCCGGAGCTGTCGTTTCCAGGGCGCTCCGGGTTCTGGGCGTGGGGTAATTGGACGCGGCCCGTGAAGTGAGGGGGCGGGGGTAGTCCGTGCTGGCGCTGGGCGGGGGCTGCCAGGTGCTGCCAAACCCCCCCCCCCCCCCCCCCCCCCCCCCCCCCCCCCCCCGTGGCGAGTGCTAATGCACCGGCCGCCTCCTCCGCGCCTTTCCTCATTTCTCACCCTGCAGGCGGGTTGCTCCTCGCAGGCTGGAGCCGTGCCCAGCGGGTGCCCAACACCGGCCCGCCACTAGGGGAGCTGTGCTGGGTAAGTGTGAAAGGCAAGGAGCTGCGTGAAGGTGTTAGCAGCACAAAGACAGTATGATCTCTACTGACCTTCGACGTGACGAGTAACACATGTGCCGGATGGAAGTCAGTGCTGTCACAGAGGGCGTCTTCGGATGGAAAGGGATTGACGTTCCTGGTCTTTGTGTGGAACGCAGCCGCTCCGTAAAGTGCATCTGTATGTTAACACCGTCGACTCGGTACTGGCGCCAGCCTTGTGATTGACAGGTCTGTGTGCATGGGCAGCCCTCCCGCTGTGCCGTGATTGCCCAGGCAGGTGCAGAGAGAGAGAGAGAGAGAAAAATGAGATGTGAAAATGTAATTGGGAGAGCAACAGAGAGAGCTAAGGGGATAAGGTTAGACGGCGAGCCCACGGCTAGCTGCCCATCATCGCAGCCAGAGCCCAGCTCCAGCCGGACTACTAACCAGGCCCTGCCAAAGACTGCATTATGGAGATCTGGGTGGGAGATTGACAAAGAGGAGAGGCAGAGCGTGTCCGAGACTGGCTGAAGGCTGCAAAGAAGTGAAGTGAGTTTGCCTGTGGCTGCCCGCCCCTCTGGCAAAAAGGAGGGAGGGAGGGAAGGGGAGGGAAGGAGAGAAGGAGAGGATATGTCAGCGGAGACAGGAGGAAACAGCAGCAGCAGCAGCGGTGGTGGTGGGGGTGTGTTTCTATGGGCTCTCGGCTGGGCAGTGGGCTCCCCTCTGGGGTTAATGGAGTGGGTTTAGTGCCTGTCCTCGGCCTGGAGCACAGAGAGCTAATGGGAAGGCTAGGCCACTGACAGGGCTACACAATCAACAATCAATAGTCTCCAAAAGCACTGGGGGACTGAAAAGGAAGTGTGTGTGTGTCTGTGTGTGTGAGAGAGAGAGGGAGGACAGAGAGAGAGAGAGAGAGAGAGAGAAATAATACATGGTTAGGTTTTTTAGTTTTTTTTTTACTTCCAGAAACAGAAACATTCTCTCAAGGCCAAGGACGGCTGAGTGTTTGCTAAGCAGCCAGGGTGCCAGTCGAGGCACAACCTTAAAAGACACAAACTAACACCCACCTCCTGCTCCCACATGGAAACACGGCCCACACACAGTAGGAATAGTCGTGTTCACTTGGCCTGTTGGCACACTGTGGACGCGCCCTACAGCATGTTTCCCCTGTAAGGAGAACAGCTCGTCCTTGTGTGTGCGGCCGCGTTGTCTGGACAGATGCGCACATAGCACTGCATTCATGGAGGGCCAGCCACACACACACACTGTCCTATGTTGTGTCGTTGTCCCCCCCGTCCCCCCCCTACACATTCTGACAGTCCCTCAGAAGCAGCTGGGTGTGTACCACCATGTAGGGGGAAACCCCCCAAAGACCCAGAGAAGGAACACGCTCCATTAGGGGCCCCCGGGTCCCGCTTTGCCCCCCAGAGAAGCTCCCCGATACGTCACGGCTCCTGGTTCCCTACACACGCCTGGCTCTCCAGACGGCGCTGTGGGGGAAACGAGGGGACTCTGAGGGCTCTGTTAATGGAGGCTAAATGCCGCTCCGCCGGGCCTTTAGGAGTTCCCAGAAAATAAAAAGGAAAATCGTTTTCTCCGCCGGGGCTGTCTAGTTTGCGGAGAGTTGTTCTCTGTGCCGATGACCACCCTGGATCTCTCTCTCACCCTCCTCGGGTGTCTGGACCTCGCAGGCTGGGAGGGCTGGAGGGGTGGTCACTGAATGTCGGGCCGTTATACGTAGACACACGCACGCACACACGCTGCGTGGAAGCCAGCGTTCTCTCTTCTCTCTCTCTCTCTCTCTCTCTCTCTCTCTCTCTCTCTCTCTCTCTCTCTCTCTCTCTCTCTCTCTCTCTCTCTCTCTCTCTCTCTCTCTCTCTCTCTCTCTCTCTCTCTCTCTCTCTCTCTCTCTCTCTCTCTCTCTCTCTCTCTCTCTCTCTCTCTCTCTCTCTCTCTCCGACCACCACACAGCCCCAAAATGTCCAGTTAGTCACCAGAGAACTCGACAGGGAGACTCCAGCGGCTCCAGCCCCATGTTCCGAGTGAACAGCCAGCCCGCCTGCGTCAGAAGCATCCAGGCTTTCTCTCCCCCCCCCCCCCCCGTGGGAGCCTTTGTCCCGGGATGACTCAGCCCAGTAGGAGTGGGAGGTCTTTGCAGAGACAGGAGCAAACACGGAGTGGGAGACGTTACCATACGCTACCCCCGAGGAGCCCGCTAGGAGGAGGACCTGGACTCAAACAGACAGCTGCTCCGGCACTCTTTCTAAAGAAAAGAACACACGAACCGTGGACGAATGAAGCGCGAAGGCTTTGAAGTGCGTTTTTTTCTTTCCTTTGCCGTCGCCCGCTTAATGAAACGGCAGTGTGTTTTTTTCCCGCGGCCTGACGTGACGCCCGTTTGACACAAAGCTCCGTTTGCCTTGAGGTTTTCTCTCCCCCTGGCCTCGCCCGCCGCCCCAGGGGAGGAGAGGCGCCCGCCGTACCCCGACGCTATCGTGGAGGCGCGGCGCTCAGCTAACCTGTTTTCATTAGGCCAGAACAACGGCCTGTGTTTCCCCCCCCCCCGCATTACTCAGCACTTTGATGTAAAACGCAGTGATATTCAGGTCGGGCTTAGAGGCTGAGGCGAGGCGGGGGAGGTAATGAGATTTCTGCTGCTCTGGGCAATAACGAGCTTTTCAGGTTTCGGCAAAGTTTCGACGTCTTGTTTTTGCGGCGTTGTGACTTACTCTTTCACCCCCCCCCCCCCCCCCGACCCCCGCACTCCTTCTGCGTCGTCTGGCGAGAATAGCAGGGGCTGATTTATTCGGGATGACTTTGTTTTTTGGGTTACGCCTAAAACACCTCAACCTCAATATATTTCCGTGCCAAAATCTCATTTTTTTTTTTTTTTTTAATTGCCTAGCGACGCGGCTGTCTGTCTGTCTGCACGTCCGTCTGCCTGTCGATGCGCTGCTGCTGGCGCCTCTCCATAACCTATTACACAGAGCTGGAGCTGGGCCAGCTAAAGCCAGCCAGCCTGTCCGCATGTTCCATCAGTGGTGGTGGTGGGGGGCCAGAGGCCGGCCTCTGAAGAAGGTCAGTCCTGGGTGGGGTCCGACACCTCTGGCCAGCCCCTCCTGTGTGGCTGTGTGTGCCCTGTCCAGCTGTATCACCTGCTCCTTTCACGTGTATCATGGCTGCTGTGGAGAGGAGGCAGGGGAAAAGGACACATCTGTGACCATGGGCTCCATCCATTGACAATGTGTTACGGGTTTCAATGGATAGGTCAGGAACATGAATAGATGTACTACTACTAGTTCTACTAATAAGTACAGCTCTCAATCTTTCAAAACCAGGTTATGGATGGAGATCAATTGTTGCACAATTTGAGGATGGAGGGTGGGAGCACCCAGAGTCTTTACCTCAGTGCTACTCCATCAGCCTGACAGGCCACACTCTCCTCTCCTCTCCTCTCCTCTCCTCTCCTCTCCTCTCCTCTCCTCTCCTCTCCTCTCCTCTCCTCTCCTCTCTCGGGCTCCTGACCTTAACAGAACTCTGTTTCCTGTGTGACTGGGAGATGTATAATCCAATAAGCACAGCTCCGGCTGTGTGTGAGAACACGGCACACACACACACACACACACACACACACACACACTTCCAGGTCACAGCGTGGGGAGTCTCCTGTGAAGCTGGCATCTGGGCCCTGGTGTTGGAGGTCCTTTTAGAAGCTGAGTGCTAGAGGGCCGGGGCCTGTGGAGGAGGAGAGCGTTGGGGGGGGGGGTTACTTCCTGCTCCGGCACGGAGCTCTGAGGAGGATGTTACCTCTGTCCCGCGTGCTCCCGTTTCCTCTCCCCTGGCTGCTCGTGGCTATTTATACCCTCTTCTGTGCTCCCCTCCTCTCTGCCAAGGAGATAGTTGTCCTTGACCCGCTTTTGCCCTGATTTCTTATGGTCGGGAATAGGGTGAGGGAAGAAGTGGTTATATATTTACAGCGTGTAGATGGGGCAGGGGGTGGGGTCATGCTTCTGGTGGTGATTGTTGCTAAACAGACGTCTCCCTTTTAAAATGTCATGAAAGGTACTCACAGAGTCTATCTGTCTTAGAGGGTATACAGGGAGTCTATCTCCCACAGAGGGTATATAGGAGTCTATTTCTCTCAGAGGGTAAATAGGAGTCTGTCTCTCTCAGATGGTGTATAGGGAGTCTATCTCTCTCAGTGTATAGTTGAGTCTGTCTGTCTTAGAAGGGATGTAGGAGTCTATCTCAGAGGGTATATAAGGAATCTATCTCAGAGGGTATATAAGGAGTCCATCGGAAGAGAGTTTATAAGGAGTCTATCTCAGGGGGTATACAGGGAGTCTATTATAGAGGGTATAGAGTCTATCTCAGAGTGTATATAAGGAGTCTATCTCAGGGTATATGAGTCTATATAGAGGGAATAAAGAGTCTATCTCAGAGGGTTTATAAGGAGTCTATCTCAGAGGGTATATAGGAGTTTATCTCAGAGGGTTTATAAGGAGTCTATCTCAGGGGGTATACAGGGAGTCTATTATAGAGGGTATAGAGGGAGTCTATCTCAGAGGGTATATAAGAAGTCTATCTCAGAGGGTATATAAGGAGTCTATCTCAGAGGGCATATAAGGAGTCTATCTCAGAGGGTATATAAGGAGTCTATCTCAGAGGGTTTATAAGGAGTCTATCTCAGAGGGTATATAAGGAGTCTATCTCAGAGGGTATATGAGTCTATCTCAGAGGGCATATAAGGAGTCTATCTCAGAGGGTTTATAAGGAGTCTATCTCAGAGGGTATATAAGGAGTCTATCTCAGAGGGTATATAAGGAGTCTATCTCAGAGGGTATATAAGGAGTCTATCTCAGAGGGTTTATAAGGAGCCTATCTCAGAGGGTATATAAGGAGTCTATCTCAGAGGGTATATAAGAAGTCTATCTCAGAGGGTATATAAGGAGTCTATCTCAGAGGGTATTTAAGGAGTTCATCTCAGAGGGTATATAGGGAGTTTTATCTCTATCCAGTCTGCTTGACCCGGTGGATGAGGCTCAGAGGAGACGGCGTAATGGCCGTGGACGCTCCACCGGCAGCGCATTAGCCTCTAATCTCCCCCCACGTCACTCACCACAACCTAATACCGTCTGAATGGAAATCCACATCCAGAGAGAGGGAGAGCCGGAGAACCGGGGGCCTGGGAGAGAGAAATAATTTCACTCTTATCTGCCGTCCGCCTAGACTCCATGTTCAGTGGGCCCCCCTTCCCTCCCTCCCTCCCCACCTTTCTGCCGCTTCACACAAACACATCACACTTTTAAATACACACACACACACACACACACACACACACACACACACACACACATACGGTTGCCACCTCGGATCCACAGAAGCTTGGCGCCAGGGGAAGTGCTTTCCTGTGGGTTGTGGGTGACACAAATGAATTCAGAGTCAACAAAGACGACGGCGAGCCATTT